>JAGDQP010014515.1:874-16304 GCA_022664845.1 Lepisma saccharinum | reverse complement strand
TGTCAGAGCAACCTAGCGGATGGATTCAAAATCACGTGCTCCTGTACCCATTAGATTTTGCGCAGTCAGAAATGGGGAAGAATGCTAAGTCTTTCTATTATGAGGTCTATGATCTTACTTTGCCGGCTTAATAAAAACAGATATGCATAGCACTTCAGTCACTTCATGCTCTTTGATACTCTTGAAAATCAGTTAATGATTATCTGATGTTCTTCAACAAGACCAATAATTTGCTATGGTTAAGATTTTGAAGAAAGAAGAATAATCTAACTGAATATTGTGGGGTAGCACACATTTATTAAGGCTGTACGTATTTTTCTACTTGAGTTCTGTGTGCCTGTCTTTTAGTTCGTGGTTATTTGTGGGAAAATACATGCGAATAAACGAAGACATATTCAGTTAACAAATGCTGAAATAGAAACTTGAAGTGCTCAGAAAGTTCTCGAAGGAATCCAAATTAAATTTTAGAGTTCACAATTGACAAAGATTCCTATAAATTTCTTTACGCACAATGTTCCTTATTTGAAGCCAAAATGCGGATCGTTGCCTTAATTAGCGTGCGGATAATTGAATCTTCTTAAGATGTTCTCCATTACCTGTTGTTGAGTAAGGAGCTTGCTAACTAACTTTAGGTACAATGTATTTCAAAAGAAAACTTTCCCCCTATGATCAAATTCAGCTAATCCAGTGAAGAAAATCCCTTCACTTTTTTCCCTTTGTCCGTTACGATACAAGAAGGAAATGAAATATTTACGTGTGCAAGAAGTGTAACGATAGAAAGAGATATGAACGTATTAATGTAAACAGTCTTCGAGGATTGAATTTTGATCAGTTCATTCGGGGCTGTTTTACTCCAATGTGCAGTTGATTTAAACCTGAAGGCAATTCATTAATTCTTCTCTCCCTCTTCCCGCTCTAGAAGAAATATCAATACTATATTCCTCCACAAAATTAAAGAACTTACGTCCAATTTCAACGAAACTTGCCTGGTTCTTCCGATATCTGTACATAGACTGTGTTCTTTGAACAAGAATTTGCTTGAAGGATTTGTAATATTGCAACATATCATATACTTCATAATGCTTCTTTACGAGGACTTTTTTTTTGTTTTATTTCAACCTTCTCACTTGAGTGGAAGCCAAATATTAAATATTATTTCTTATATTTCATTTTTCTTAAGTGTTTAAGAGAATATCGTTTGAAGTATTAAGACGATATATTGAAAATATCTACATTATTGCATCTTTAAGTTGATAGTCGTAAAAGTCGTAAGTTTGTTTGCTACATAATATCGACGGTGGAAAGTGAAAAGTGGATGAGAGCCAAACCATAATTTTTCAGGAAACACAAAAGAACGTCTTAAAATTCTATATTACTTAACGCTTGTGCCAAGAGTTTCCTTGCATCTATTTCCTACAAAACAAGCAGATACACATATGCTGTTTACACTGTTCGGTAGCGCATATTATGTACCACAAACTAGTGAGGGCATTACTAATTCACAAAATCGAAGTAGATTTAATTTGATTTATTGTCCGAATGAAGTTTCATGATTAGTTATATTTACAAATGACATAAAGGAGGAGAGGTAGGCGATGGAGAAACGAATGGTGGAAGGACGTGGACCAGACCTAATTTGAACCTAATTTGAAGGTACCATCCCATGAATTAACTTGGTAAATTAATTAACGTACTTGACTATTCCCAATAGTCAAACAAGATGCATCGCTACAGAGGCTTTATTTATTTTGACTACGTAATTTCCGACTAGACATAAGTTCCATATTTTCCGATAGATTTTTTTTACATATAAAATCCAATTGTGAGTAAGTTTCTTAGACGTGCGTGGTACTATTTTTCATGCAGTGATCTCGCTGCTTGAGCCGCTGATGTTCTGTGATGATTTTTTTTTTAATGTTCTTGGGAAATGCAATTTAAAAATCGTATGGAAAAGCAGAAAACCAGAAGAAATAACTTAATAGTGCGAAAATTGTCCCACTTTCGTTTCGATAAGCTTATTCACAGGGATACAAGTTACGTTATAAAGACATAACTTTTATGTTCCTTTCCTAATGCAATTAAGATATCGTAGCTTATAAGGAAATTATACATTCCATGTAACTCATTATTCGTGTGAAAAGCTGCCATTTGTATTTTGATTTTAATTTTTGTGCTTAGCGATAATAATCTGGTTTATGACGGTGCTTTCAGCCTTTTGTTTTGCTGATTGTGTATAAATTTACAATATGTGATGGTAAAATTTCAGACCATTAAGCATTTCCAGAGTTAACGTTATATTTTGCGGAAAAATGATAAATAAGTGTTTCTGTCTCTCAAGTGAAATCAGATAGGGATATTATGATAAACTTGATACCATGTATTTTATGATTTGAATAGAATGAGTTGTTAAGGTGTTAAGACGCTAATCTCCTAATGGGAAATTCTGTAGTCAACAAAATGCTTTAGTTAGGTTACTAAAACGTTATAATACTTTGATTAAGTTGCAGGGTGGTGGGTGATCTTAAATTTAAAACGTTTCACGTCATATTGCAATGTTAAAACTGAATCTTTCAAAAATCGTTCTATGGAGAGCTCTCAATATTCTTTACAGAGTTAGATGTCGTAATCCAGTAGGCTACTCAACTGTGATCGAGGGCTTGTTTGAATTTTAGCCTTACATGCAGTATTTAATAGTATGGGTCGAATGTTTTTCAGAAACGAATTTTTTAATACCTCTAAGAACTTGCCTTTTGTCTTTTTAATAGACGAAAAAAGTACTTTTTTAAACTATTTCTTCATTCCCCTATATCTTGTAAAGTTTCTTCATATAAACAATTTTTAACCAAGTTCAGAAAATTGTTCCACGGTTGTCGGCGTCCTCCGTGTGAATCATCACAGTTGGTGTAGACGCGTATTTTCTTTGTAATGAACATGTATACTGTCGGTGAACCTTATCAGCCGGTCTTAAATGTTGTCGAAAGCCGGCAAGATTGCGCTTTTCCACTCGCGTAGACTTGCTTAGCAAAAACTCGCTAATCTAGGGCTCACTACGCGGGTCTGTCCGCACAACCATTGGAGCACATATAGTCAGCCATTAAATAACGCTTTACTATCGAATTTGGGCATGAGAAGTCATGCTGCCAGCTTTCATTTGTCACATCATGTTTGTACGATCAGCATCTTCCTGATGGCTTGGTAGCGTGGGTTTTGATCAACTGGTGAATTTCGTTCTGTCTTCTGTCTCAAAGGAGTGGCGTAGTGTCCTATATTCCTACCAATTTATGATATAATTGTACTAAGTAGCCTTAGTATTCAACTTCGGAATCTTGAACTGTCTTATTCCACGTTTATTTGTTTCTTGGAGATCTTTAGAATGTGTTTCATACCGAGTAATTGAATGTGTGTTGGCTCATCTACATCCATTGAATTGAATTCATTTATAGCCTTTAGGCATTTATGACTCAAGCTGGAATAGAGTAGAAGAAAGGATGTGGGAAAGAGATGACCAGAGCCAAAGTTGTAGGCACCATCCCGATATTTGCCTAGTTCGACTGAGGAAAACCCTTTATGGTCGGCCGCTTGTATCAAACTGAGGATCTCCCAAATGCTAAACCAAACGCCCACTCTTTTCATCTTTATCCGTGGCGAAAAGTATTTTCTGGATAAGTGTACTAGGCGTTGTTGGTAGTCGTTCCATCGAGGGTAGCAAGGGCTTTCTTCTGAAGTAATAGACCACAAAAGTCTTCTGTCAGATCCGGTTGGTTGTCATGGTAACCCGCCATGTTCAAGTCTAAACAACAGTGGTTGGTTTATGTAGTTTCTTCGATAATAATAATTCATCATGGGTATGTGCTTCGTACCAGATTGCAAACGTTACAGTGAGTGAGAGACATGTCGCTTTAAAAGGATGGAAACCAGAAAAAGAAAAAAAATCAGCCATTACTTCCACAAGTTACTGTCTACGTTCCTACCATCAAACTTACTTGACTGTTCACTGTTGTTTAGACTTGACCCCCGCCGCTACTATGGCAACCAACCGGATATGGCGCCAAGCCTTTAGTCCTCCATTGAGATCGCTAAACTGCCTCGAAGACGTGTTGCGGTGTCAAGAATCAGCTGCAAAATGACCAGGACAGTTTCATAGAGGATGACAACGGCAAGTCACATCTACGACTGTATATTTCAGAGAAGCGACCTTCCGAAACTTTGGTAATACTGGTAAAATATGCTATGAAGATGCGGGTTTTAGCCAACTGTTATAACTCACGTGGGGGTTGCTGACAGCCAAGGAGCAATTTTTTTTTATGGGTCAAAACATTATTTGACGAAACTTTACAACACGGCAGAGGAATAAAGATTAAGAAAGTGAAAAGCAACTTTTTAGAGGAATTCAAAAACTTGTTCCGGAAATGAAATATTTTTCAACCCACCCTTTCGTTATTCAGACTTCATTGTAATAAATAGTGCACAAGATTACTGGACTTCCTTACAATTTTCTTTCCATTGTATGAAGAAACCTGTATGGTTCTCACGTTATCGTTTTCGGTGGGAAGAAACCGTTACCGGTAACGAGACATTTTGTTTCTGTGTTTAAGTACCTATTGCAATGTATCTGTACTTCTTCAAAACTTAGCAAAAACATTTTTGGGTTCCTCTGCAATTCTTTGAATGTTACTTTACTAAACTTTTGAAATATATTTGACATCTTGCTGTATGGCATGAGGAAGTCAATGTTGTTGGTATTTTCTTTTGGTTTTCAAAAAAATCTTTTCTTCACTCATTTTGTACATTGACTAAAATTTCTTTTAGTAGATTATCATCACAAGACTGTCAAAAAAAGTATCAACTAAAAATGGAAAATGACTGAAGGGAATAATCTTATTTTCTTCCTTTAAAACTTTCTGTTAACGTTGGTTGCATAACGTTCGTATTAAACAGAATATAATGATCTTTAGACAGGGTCATTTACTGTTACTTTATGCAGAAAATGTATTTCTTCCAATAAATTCCTTTCGAAAATAAATTTTGAGTTGGTTCACAAGTTAATTTACAAGATCTTTCATTTTTTGTAGGTATACTTTTCAGGGGAAATATCTATTTGAAATATACAAGTTTTTATGAGTACTTTACTTCAACAGCTTTTAGTGAAACGAAGTAAAAAGTAAAATAGCGATACTCCATTCCGTTTATTCAAACTTTATATTTTCAGTTACATGTCATCAGGTCTTAAACTTTGCTATAGACGTGGGAGAAGGGATGGGGAAGATAGCCATGACCTATATTGAAGGTACTAACCAGGCACTCGCTTGGTGGGACTGACGAAAAGCCTGTAAGAATCCCAGGGAGAATGGCGGGATGAACAGGATGCGAACCTGCTTGGCCATGGGGGATGAGTTTACCGACGCTTGGAGAGTCAATGTATAGTTAGTGAAACCTATTATTCATAAAATTCGGGAACATCGCGAACCGAGCCGCCGTAGATTAGTGGTAGTGCGTTGGCGTAGCATTCGGGAGGTCGTGGGTTCGATCCCAGAAGGTGTCCATCCTAACTTAGGTTTTTCCAGGGTTTTTCCTCAGCCACACCAGGGAAATGCCGGGATGGCATCTTTAACATAAGGCCCTGGCCGACATCTTCCCGAATCCTTTCCCCTCCCCTATCCCGGCCTGAACCTTAGATGCCTAAAGGCCATAAACAAAATTCAAATTCGGGAACATCACGACAATTGGCACAAATGCCAAATATCCATATCTAACATTTCTTAACTTTTACTAGACAATTGTTCTTTTTCATGTGGCCGTGCTTGTGTGGCTATTGAATTATCAGAAAAGTAGTGGAATGAACGCATAAATGAAGAGTATAGAAGCAGTGATTCTGTCAGACCCCCTGTGGGAGGGTGCCAGCCCCCCAAATTCTCGAGCGACCCCCCCTCCCAACTTTAATTATTAATGGTGGCAATTCGATAGAAACTGTGCTAAACTTCACTTACACTCACCCAATTTTGACTTTATACCCCACCCCCAACTGAAAATCTTAGCGGAATTCCTGCTATAGAAGTGTCTTTTACATTCAGCAACAGAAATTCTCACTATTTGTAAGTTTTAATTATGTGTATGTTTGTTGCCAGGCAAGCAGCTAGGCTCAATTCTTGAAAAAGAATATCAATGCGCAGAGGTAGGTGGGTCTGTTTGAAAACGAAACGAAATAAAAAAAAATGCTGTTTAGTAAAAAGACGTTGCTATTCAGTGCTGCTGGTAAGGGAAGGTTACCCAGATAGTGGTAATGGTGGTGATTGTTGTTGTTATTGTTGTTTGAAATGCTTTTCGCAAGGAGGACAAGAGGTCGGTCGCGACGGAAGTCCGTGCCTCGTGTCGCCAGTCATTAAGACGGAGAAGGTCGTCTGCGGGAAGGCGGAGAAGTGATTTATTAATCATATCGATTTCTTATTAGTGTTCCGCGTAGGAGTTGGTGGGGGTGCAAGGTTATGTAACAGAAGAGTTACTCCCTTGAGACATAAGTTTTGTCCCTCAGTCTTACCCGTGAAGCCAGTTATTCTTGCTTACAGTGACATCATTGCTTTCTCAAGAGATACTAAAACAATCTTGGATCTCAGCAAAGAAGAGCGTATTGTTGTGGAGGTTAGCATTCAATGCCTATGGATCAATAAGTTCTTCCAGAGATCATGTGTTGTGTGAGGCTTAACTGCTGAGGGTTTAACTTTCTACTAGATGATTTTGACTAAACGGAGTTTATTCTAAGGGAAACCAATAAGGCAAAGAAGAAATTGGCTCTGTCTTTCTCTCTCTCTCTCTCTCTCTGATATTCAGGAGTGGAGAAATGGTTTCGATCGTTGCCTTGTAATTAAGGGATCTCTGGTTCGATTCGAAGTGACTCCAATTCACTTTAAACGGTAGGCGCATTCTGAGGACGTTATGTCCATCCGATGAAAGGCAAAGATGACTTTTCCAGGGATTTTCTGACCCTAAATCTTCCTTAGGGCACAATACTAATCATTATCGTCATCTATCTATACTCTTTAGTGAAGGATGTAGGACACATTTGGATGCAGAATATGGATTCAGGTCTTTATGGGAAGAGAAGTTGGAAAAGTAATGAATAATAAAATACTCAATTGCAGTTCATTGTTCAGACCTACCAATTGTTTCAGTGAAAGAAGTTCTATGCAGTCTTTGTACAAATAATATACATGATATATATTCTACTAGGTGAAAGCTAAAATATATAAATTTTCTTTCCCACTTAGAACCAACATTAGAAATTATGTACAGAACAATGTCACCAATTTCTCACCGCTTAGACAAATTTGTTCATGTTGTTTTTTGGCCGTACATCCACGTTAAAATCGTCTGACACGTTCGTGAGAGGATTGAATCTATCTCATTTTGTAAAGTACAGGGCAATCACATGGATAATTTCTGATTTCAAAACCCATTTCGGTACATTTGTATATTTTAAATAAAATATCTGTATCGGCGACTAATTTCATAAACTTATTTTCTCAGAATGACCAGTTTGTTGAATCTTTCCACTGAACCAAGTACTATACTTAGTTTCCTTGGTATTCAGCTGGCACAGAATCAGATGGACACATTTTGTATTGACTGTCCTAATCAAATGCAAAAGTGATCGTCCTTAACAGTCCTTAAAAACTCCCATCACCTTTAACACCTGCCAACTTCAACAGCCCTTTAACTCCCGCCAAATTCAACAGCCCTTTAACTCCCGCCAACTTCAACAGCCCTTTAACTCCCAACAATTTTGTCCAATTGCGTAGCTCCAGTGTTGGCACGGCTGAAGTGCTTCCCACCAGCAAGAGAAAAATAAAGCGGCACAAAAGACGAAAATTGGCATCTGACAACGTTGCGTGAATTCTTCCATTCGATTTACGGTGTGTGTGAAATTTGATTTTAACTGTAATACCATATTGTCGGAGAGGCCAAAAATTTTCGTAGAGATCTTACTTGAGGAATATCACAAGTTGAAGAATAGAGAGCACGTAATACGTATATTCAAGGAACAACATGGATAGAACAAGAATATTGCTTTACAGCTTGTAAATAACTAAGGAGCAACGTATTGAAATTTGTTCAAGACGAGTTAGAAACGTTCTAAATTATTGTATCGATAATTTGATTTAATTAAGTTCAGCTGCTGGGTTATTCAGGACAGTAGCTTCAAGCTGACTCTGATCCACTTCGTTCAATGAACCCTCAGCGGGTATTGAACTCGAGATCATACACACCAAAGGCAAGTCTATTAGCCTTTCGACTACGCTGGAAAATTATTCATACAACTTGCACGCGGCTTGCTAAATACATCCATGAATCCAAAATTATAATTGTTAGAATATTATATGAGAGAGAAATTGGGACCCCAGAACGATCCAAGTTGACTCAGGTCTTTCGTGCTTTTCCTCAGCCACCCCAGGTGAATGCCAGGATTGCACCTTAATAGAAAGTCAAGGTATCATCTTCCCCATTCTTTCTTCCATGCACGTCCTGCAGTTTCAATGTACTGTAAAGGTCGTCACAATGAAATACCAAAATGTCATAATACGCCCCAAACCGCGTTAACCATGCGTGTCAATATTTTCAAGATGGGACTTTGTCACGCGGAGGTTAAAAAAAAACTATGCACATTGGTAGATAGGGTTGCAATACGTTTGGAAGCAAAAGCACGGAAACGTCATGCTATTTAGTTTCGAAGAGCATTACTCACCACTGAAACTTTTTGTTATTAATAATAAAAGCGGGAAGCAATAGGTTATACCTTTTCACATTCCGTGTACAGACGCGGCACTGCAGTGCAAATAGATTTGTCTGTACAAAATACTGACGTATGGCAACCCTGTCTGCCTTAAAAAAAATAACTTTATGTACCTAGACACGCGCACTTTGGATACGGGTTAAGTAGTGCGTGCATAAATAGATGCTTCGTCGAGTATCAATCTTTTAGGGTAGGAGTGCTTGACGCTATTAACAGGACTTGAAAACTTGGAGTTAGTTTTCGATAAATGCATTAGAAACAAATCTTACATAATTATTTACAGTTCATTTATTTACTGATTTAACAAACTAAATTATAGTTCAGGGACCATTTTATATTGGAGACAAAGAACAAGAGTAGGATTTGGGAATTAATCGATCCTGGCTTTGTTCAAGGTACCATTCCAGCAGTTGCCTAGTACGATCGAGTGAAACTAGTGAAAACCTCAGACCGGATGGACGGTCGCTTGGTACGATGCCACGACCTTCCGAAAGCGAAAGCTACGCCCTACCAACTGAGCCACGTCGTTCATCACTGAAATCAATTAATTTTCTTTATGGAACAGTTTTAGGCTGTGTGCTTAACATTTCATCTACATTCCTGTCGCTTAAATGGAACAATTATCTTAATATTTCTTGAGAGTGTGTGTGTGTGTTTGTGTGTGCTAGAAAAAAAATTCCCATAAATGTGGTTTGTTTGTCGAAACGGTGGTGTATATGTGGTGACGTGCGAGATGGCGTGCAGACAATTCTCCCAAGAACACTCCTTTTCATTTCCCTTACGTTGCTTACCAGGCGGGGCACTCCGGCCAGTATATTTAGGACTGTAAGGAAAGCGTGATCAATACAGATTAATTTCCCCTTCCTGACTCCCAGTAGAGAGTTGATTCGGAGAAGCGGTTAGGCGAGGTGCTGTGGGAGTTGAAGCCTGGCACCGCGAAGAATTCCTTCGCTTAGACTATATCAAGAGCACACTGTCTTTGGATGTTTATTTCTGTAGCTGACATTCTGCATTCAAATGAAACCAACTGGAAGCATTTTCACTAGCATCGGTTGACTTAAAAAATATGCATAAATTAATACACCCATTCCCAATCTGAATCCCATAGCTTTTAGGATATTATTTAATAGCTATTCACGGCTATCGGGAAATAAAGAAAATAAATACTAGATATATTTCCAAAATGATAATATGAATAAAATTTTATTTTGTTTACTTTTAATCTATACTTGAGAGCTAAAAGCGCTTAAGTCACAAATCCTTGTTTTCCAGAAAACAAAAAATATACATCCTTTCATATAGAAACTAAATGGATGAACCTAATAGACGTGCTTGTTTACGTTATTAATATGTTTACAACAAGAATCGAGCGACAATGATTTGAGGTCTTCCGAATACTGCACAAAACTGCATTGATCACATTTTGACGACCTCGGCGTGACCTAGAGGTGAACGCGCTCGCTTCCTATTCGTGTGGTCACGGGTTCAATTCTCGCCGGGGTCCATTGAACGGAGTGAATCAGAGTCCAGTTTACTAAAAAAAACTGTAGGTCCCGACCTTACGAGCTCACCAGCTCGTTTAGGACATTAAAAACAATTTAATTCAATTCAGTCACGTTTTGGCCAGAACTGGACTTCTAACTCTCACGAGGTGAAGATATTTATTATAACTTAGGCTTATGTCCATTTCTGTAATAAACCTTGAGTTCTATAGTTTGAAACAGTTTGAAACTTGGCCAAAAGGGCACAGTTATATAATTTGAAGTTGCCATCGTAATGTTCTTATTAAGCTGTAGAACAATTACAGAAATATCAATATAAACAACTAGATCTAAAGTTTGAATTTAGGTCTTTTCAATCGTTATATCACCAACAAAAGTATTCACGTATTTCTTCACATATTTTGTGGGTCGCTATCTTTACTATACTTTGTTACGCCGTCAATTATTTTAAACCGAAATCCTCGGCTTGACACCCTAGAGTTACAGGGTGTTGCAAAATAGCACCGAGAAAACTACCTCACCAGATTCCTGTCATGAAAATAAGAAAAACTACATACACCATCGAGGTTTTACCAATGCTTCATTTCGGTGCTGTAGGCTTCCTAACGTGTGGTATAATGAACTTTAGAGCTTGATATTTCCAATACCATGAACAGTAAAACTGAAGCGTCATTGTACCCTCAAAGACTTCAAATTTGCTCTATCCAAAAATGCATATTACAAAATTGTGTAATGGATGCGCAAGGGATTCCCCAAAGAAATTAGGAGGTTTGCCAGACATTCTCTGGAGGAAATGTGGGTCGAAAAAAGCACAAATAAGACGACTTTCCTTGTGAGTACAGATGATAAACGTAATCACTGGCATCTAACCAGGGGACGACAATCTCTATTACTGATAACAAATAAACAAACGTTCGCTGAAATGTTCGTAAGGTACTCCTGTACGTTATGCAACCGGAAAAATCGTCCCATATAGGAAATCTGTTTGAGATAAGATCGACTCGCCGCAAATGGACTATTGTTACTTGCTGGAAGGTAGTCTCATTCATGCTTATTTCGTCCCACTTTTACTTCAGAGAATTTCTGGGAATCCCAAACTTCATTTGGGGGATCACCTGCGCATCCATTGCACAATTCTGAAATATGCATTTTTCGATAGGGAAGGTTTGAATTCTTTGATGGTACCATCCCGCCTCAATTCTACTGTTAATGGTATTGGTAATGTCAAGCTCTAGAGTTCATTTTCCCACACTTCTGGCAGCCTATCAGAGCTGAAACCGGGTCACTTTTGGTGACCCAGTCCGAAACTTAACCCGATTGACGCGCTGACCCGGTCCGAAACTCAACCAGATTAACCCAGTTGACCCAGTCTGGGAAACATAATTAACTTTGAATTTTGGCGTCGTATTTTTCGTGCTCCGGGGGGTAAAGTTGCCAATCCTGGTCATCCCTGAAAGAAACACTGTTCAAACGCAAGGAAATAATGAATAACTCTGTTTTGTTCTCCGGATTACCGGGTCTAAATCGGGTCACCGGGTCAGGCCGAGTGTGAAACTTAGAGCCGGTGAACCGGTCACAAACTTAACCCGAATGATCCGATTGACCCGGTTACCTGTTTCAGCTCTGCAGCCTATAGCGCCGAAACAAAGCACTTGTGTACCCTCGATGGTCTATTATTTTTTTCTTAGATTCATGTCACGAATCTTGCGATGTGGTCTATCGGTGTTATTTTGCAACACCCTGTATAGGGTCTTGGGCTTGCGTTCAAATATTGTGTTACGTGTCTAGCGCAACGGCACTCCATTGCTGCTTCATCTGGCTATTGACAGTGGAATTCGCTATTTCGTAATTTAAATAGCTCCCCTATTGGCATCACGATACTGGGTTAACACCGAAATTAGGGACTAGCACCGCAGATCCAGCCCGGGACCGCGCCCGTCAAAATCGGTAACATTAACCACATAACTAAACATGACCATGTTGATTTGTTTAACAAGGTTACAAGCAGTGTAACCAATAATAGACAATTTAAATGGGGGTAATTCACGATAGAAAATGACTGCGGTTTTGAAGTTAGAACATTTGAAGTAAATTGATATAAATCCTGTTAGTAAACCCTGTATCAACAATAGAAAAAAATACATTTTAAAGCCAAATATGTTTTCAACTGGATAAATCGGCACGATGCACTACGTGCACAGAGAGCGAGAATGCTAACCATACTTCCAAACAGGGGCCAGTGTACGAAAAGTGTATATTTTACAAAAGAGCTTTGTGCTTTTTGTCGTCTTAAACTAGTTTTTTTTTTTTTTTTTTTTTTTAATCTGAGTGGCGTCTCATCCTCTTAAAATCAAAAGGACTGACGTTAATTCTCGGGAATAGAGTATTCAGCGTGACGTTCACATTCTTTCCACTTCCGTCTCCCCATCAATATTAAATGCAAAGCGATTTTCTTACACGTTCAAATAATAATAATAATAATAATAATAATAATAAATATTGCTGGGGTCGTGAGTATAACTTGCAAATTGTTCTATAGAATATTATGTCATGCGTGTGAAAAAAATATTTTGGAGTAAGTAGAGACGACGGAAACACCTTTTCAACCGTTTTAAAAATACGCGTAGCGTGATAAATGCTGTTTGTCGTTTGAAATTGCATATTCATCGAGAGCGAAATTCTTACGAACGTGATGGCAGTCTACATCATAGTGCAACCAACAGAGGAAAACTTTTCAGTCTACATTTGGTTATTGCTAATACGTACGGGGCTTGGGTGACAACGTGCTCACAGCATAAAATATTACCCTCGTAGGGACCGTAAAACAACATCCGAGATTTCTCCCTGGAGTGCGGGTGCTGATTTTTCCGTTTATATCTCATGGATTCCAAGTCTGCAAAATTCTTCGAGAATATTTGATCGGTAAAAGGAGTTGTAGCTTTCTAACCTCTGTAACGGCTGTGATTGTATACATTAAGACGTGAGGGGACTTTGAATTAGGTGAAAGCAAAGGTACGTTATATAGTGTGAATGCTACGCTTTCCATCTGGAGATTTTCTTCCATTTTCGTCTCTTTCTGTCACGCTCGCTTGCTCTTTCTTTCATTCCTTTCCCATAAGGATGTTTAAAGAAAGGAGAAATAATACAATATTAAGACAGAATTTCCAAAAAATAGTGCATGATGCATATACGATTAAGTTCTGCATAGTAGAACTTGCAGTATTATTTGAAATAGACAATTTATGTTTTTTTGCATGTCTTTGAATAGCAGCTGATGACTTTACCAGTATCGTTTACACAGAGTGAAAATTCCTGCGTCGATATAATTATTTTACTTTGCGTTGTTCTAGTTCTGTTAAATTTGAGAAAACACTGGTACCAGAACAACTCAACGTAATTTTGAAATATCACGTAACAAACACATTGTTGTCCTTATTTTCATTGTTGTATTGATACTGTAGATACTGATTATGTTGTTTTGTGTAGAATTTCCAAACATCCCCTGTACATGGAGAAAACTTTTCTTTAATGAACACAAATAAATATCTATCATGATTTAAAGTCCGTAATTCATTTCTGAATTCCATTTGAATTCGAATTTAATTTTAAGGCCTTTAGTCAACGTTTACTCAGGCCTTCCGGAATTCTATGTTGCCTTTGGCAACTACCCTGTGAGTGTTGAAGAGAAGTAACCAAATAACGGACGCAGCTCTGTTCAGAGCTAAAGTGACCTGGTGACCCAGTTCGAAACATAACCCGATTGACCCGCGGTCTTGACCAGAGTGACCTGACTAACCCAGTGACCCGCTCTTGACCCAAATGGCCTTTATGATCCGACAACTACTCAGACCATACGACTACCTCATTCGGCGGCTATTTGCCCATCACTTTTGTTCTTTCCGGGAATATGACACACTATTTCCAAATGTTGTTACTATTGTTAGGAACTTTTCGGCGTCAAAGTTTTCGTGGTATGAGGGTAAAATCCCTGTCTCGGTCACCCCCTAAAAGAAACACTGTTCAAACGCAACAATGTTGGTACAATTTTAGCATGCGTTTAAAGAAGAAGTAGAAATTATTACTGTCAAATTTAAAGACACAAAAAAATCAACATCCCTTTTGATCACCGAATAAAGTATAATAGAATATAATTATGTGAACTATGTACAACATTGTAACAAAAAGTCGTTTGGATGGAGAATGCAGTCTTAGGATGCATATTTCTCCGTAACAATTCTACAGTGATGGTGGCGTCTTTTACGCCAGTCACTGCAACTTCTCTATTATCCGTCCAGACTTAAGAGTATACTGTTGCTCTTACGGCAACAGCGATACCGGTTTGACCGCTAAATAAAAAGAAACGAAACTGAGCTCGCTGAAGCCGTTATCTTACTTCGGGTTGCCATAGTCAAGCGGCAACACTCCAGTCGCTGTTAGTTTTCCTATCTCTTCCCCCGTCTAGATTTTTAAATGAAACTATCGCTATAATAATTAAATGTGTGTAAGTGAAGAAAGCAATTAAGGAATTAACTTTCATACCAATGTTAAATATGAAACCTTTACGTGGGATCATTAAAGAGAAATAACAGTAAAGGAATTTTGTGTGAATCAGGGGTAAGTACGGTAAATAAAACTGCAGCTGTTGCCCATAAGCTGCAACAGTATAGACCAAACCCTGGATCGGTAATAGCTCTCTAGTTGGGTGACTCCAGTATGACCCCCACATTGTGACTAAGGGATGCAAATGGCTGTACACTTGCGGAAATACCTTAGCGACCTCGCCCCATCCCACTACCAGAAAAGCACAGATCCTTCTTTAACCACAACCACTCCATAACTTTTCCACGCGCCCTGCCACGCTTTTCCTTCCATCATTGCCAAATTTCTTTCCGAAAAAAGAAAAAAAGGTGAAATAAGAAGAAAGCACTATTATTTTTCACCAACAAAGAAATTGTATTGCAGGAATGTACAGTAAGGCCTATAAGGTTATGTTATTTTATTTTCAACTTGTGTTCATAGGAGTTTAAGTTGTACGTTGTAACTGGCTTCCGACAACAAATCCATTTTTATTAAGAAATGCTTTAATTCGGTCATTTAATACATAAAACTTTCAAAAGAAATTGTTGAAATGGAGATCGATTTT
>JAGDQP010014514.1:15118-44970 GCA_022664845.1 Lepisma saccharinum | reverse complement strand
CAGAGTAAGGTATTTAGACCCTTATATACTTATATCCATATATATACACGTATATATATGGATATAAGTATATAAGGGTCTAAATACCTTACTCTGAATATTCTCAAACGGTTTTTTCTCTATGTGGCAGTTAATTGAACTTCGTAACGAAGTAATGGTCGTGAGTTACACGATCACTGACTTCTTAACGGTTTCTCCTCTACACGATTAACTAGTACTTTCCGAAGTTCTTCATAAGCCTGTGTGAGTTACGTGGATACTAAACGCTTTCTGCTTATTTTATAACAACTACATCACATAATTGCACCAATACAATTAGTTTTTGTGTTTGAGAATTTTAATAAAACAGAGAGAATAATAAACGTCTTTTCTTGGTCTTAGTTCAAAGAAAACGACACTTGGTGATCGTTGTAATTCTGATCGTTAGAAGTTCTGATCGTTGCAATTCTTGGTGATTGCATATCCGAGAGAAGGTATAACTAAAACGTCACTTAACGCATTAACGTACTTCTGGTTACGGTTTACACTAGTAAGTGGTAGTAAACATCAAACTTCATAACTTAGTTTCACAGTCAGTTGGACTATTGCTTCAATATCTCTTTGAATGGAAAGAACATATACCTATGCAACTGACAATACGTTTGGGTACCTTTAAAACATCGTTTATAATGGATATGTCTAGGCTAAAGACGTTGCAATGTCACTTCATAAGTATGATAATATTTATTTACAGTAATTGGCGTGGGATTTCAAGATGAAGAAAGCACTATTAATTGACGATGAATTTACTTTTCGTGTGAATGAGTACAGGATGAGAGTGTTTTCACATCGCACTTCACAGTAGATCCCGAAAATGTTAAAGATTCACGTACGGTGAATCGAGAGAAAATAAATTGGGCAGACTAATAAATATTAACTGAAACGATTATGCGATTATTCTACAGTTTGATTTGTATGTAGCCTCACGCAAGTTTACTTATATTGGGATACGGAGTTCCATAGCACTGCAAATCTTCGAGAAAACTGACATAAGAGATCACATGGAAAATTCCTTTTACTTATGCTACAGACATGAAGATAGCTAAAGACATGATTCCTTCTCGTACGTAAACTTACAAACGTATCCCTGTTTTTGATAATTCCACAGTGTTTCTCCTCTAAGGCAAGAAGCTGGCAAATGGATGACTAGACGACTAGCATGCTCTTTGGTTGGCTCGTTTGGAGTAAGTCCTGACTGACAGTAGATTATTTGTGCAACTAATCTCCTCTATCAAGTTCGCACGCTCCCCTTCCGGCTACGATACGTAAACGTTACACTTCTCAGCGAGCTCCCACAAGCGATTAGCGTGCCCTAATCCACAAAAATCCAAGTAGTGGGTGCTACAGCTAATCGTGTGTCCTTGCTAGAGCTCCAGGCGCATTTCAGCAGCCTAATGAAAAAAACTGCCTCCCAATACTAACGGAAATATCAAATTCGAGTTTTAACATACAAAGGTTTCTTTCTAACTTCCTCTGACCACAGGTGACAAACTCCCTCACTATGAAAATATATGTATTATGGAGTTAATTAGTTACTCTGTAGATACAATCCTTTATTATAATGAAATCCTCTTACTGGACGCAAACCATGTAACTTTCCCGACCAACTAGCTCTCAAGCTTAGCATAAGTACTCCTCAAGCTGTCTCACGTGGGTTAACTCGCTACCTGTGAAGAGTGACGTCATTACTCGCTCAGGAAAAACAGAAAAAGTTTAAAAGATTCAAAAGGAAGCATCATAAATCGAAGAAAACTTGAAATGTGACAATTGGACAATCTCTATGAATGTTTCCTTAAACCAGATATGTTCAGGAGGAATATATAAAAGAAAACGATCAATCCTTCTTCACAAGTAATTTATTTCACTGAATGAAAAGTAATTCATTTATTTTCTTTGGAACATTTGTTATGACTCTATTATTATTTTGTCCATTTAAGGAGATTTATTGCTGTGTCAACAAAAAGAGAAAAAAATATAATGATGAAAAAAAATGAAAAATAATAAATTATTTTTATTCTTCTTAATGTCGTTCGGGGACATTTATGATATCTTAGGCTATCTAAGCTACGTTTATAATAGGCTAGGTTTGATTAGGCATGATTATTGTTAGTTTCGCTAGGACGGCATACTAAAGGAAAACGAAGATATAAATTGGGATGTAAATATTATATCTACTATCATTATATTGTACGGATGATGTGTATTTATCGTTATTATTTCTAATTATCATCATTACTGTTTCATTATTGTTCTTATATTTCATTATTGATTTGCAAGAAGGGGCAATAACAGATTTCAAGAATTAGAACGTGATTTCTTTGTTTCTACTGCCCTGCCGACAACTTACCGTCGGAGGTGCAGAAGAATGTTTCCCTATAAATGCTAAGATGAAGCTGCTGCTGATCCAATGACCAGCTACTTCATGGAAGCATTCAACACAATACTGGATACGGTAATTTCGAATATTTCTTCAAGATTCAAGAAGCAATATACTTTATGAGCTGATTTGTCGTGTTTGGACCCAAAAAACTTCAACCAAGTAACAGAACTTCCAGGCACGGCTTTTGATAAACTTATGTACCTTATGAAAAAAATCAGTAAAGACGTTTCCAAAGATTCTATAAAAGAAGAACTCTTGAACTTTTCAAGGAAGAGGGAATCCTTCAAAGTCAGTCTTGCTGATAAGCACAACCGAGAAAAAACGACTGATTATGCAGATCGCGGAAGTGATTCAGAATTAGAAGGAAATACATTTCTTCACAAGGAAGGTAAGTGCAAAACGTGATGCAAAAATTGTCCAATGTGCTGCTTTTTAGTTTTGCAGAATTATAATTTGTACAGTAATGCTTAACCAGGTTTGCTACTAGCATACCAATTTCTATTGACTGCCTGTAACTCAGGTAACACGTGAAACAAGTTTTTCAAAAGTGAAATACATTGAAAATAGGTTAAGGAGTACCATGTCTCAGGAACATTTGAAAACATTTATGTTGATGTCTATTGAAAAAGACATCGAGTATGTTCGAGAATGTTTCGAATGAAAAGGTGATAGACGCTGTAGCATCAAAAAATTGTAGTACACTAAGGCATCTGCTAATTTTGTAATAGAGTATACGTATTCCTTGAACTTTGTGTAATACTTTGAACAATTCAGAATGATATGCTTATAAAAGAATAAAAAGTTTTAATTGTTAATATTAATGAGTATTGGCTTACTGTAGAAAGCAAACTGCGCAACTTGATTTGTGACATTGAGATGCTGGTGGCCCTTGTTCGAAAAAGCGCCCCCCCCCCCCCCTATAATGATGTCTATCCGTCCCTGTTCAGGATTAAGTTATATGTTTTGGAGTAGTCGAAATTGCCTCGGTAATCATGAAAGCTTTGTATAACAACATTGATTAATTGAGCGGGTACTATGATCCTCCACTCGTTAGGAATATGAAAGTTCTTCTTCACTAACAAGTCGTTGACTAGCTTGTAGTGTTTCCGGATGCTTTTGGTACCTCTCCTCGACGTTAAAGTCGGGTAACAGGTGATAAGGCAGAAAAGTATTGCTGCAACTCAGGATCTTCACTCTTCTTTACCTACCATTGGTCGAGAGTCAAGCGTCCTATCGGCCCTGGTAAGAAACTGAAGTTGTTGATGCTGACCATTTTTATGTCTTCTTGGCTCATTCTGGATAGAGCGTTTGCTGCAACGTTAGCTGCACCTGGAATATAATGGATTTCAATATCCGTTTCTTGAAGTTTCAAGCACCAACGATAAAGGCGATTGTTGGAAGCTGGAAACCACGGTAGAATAGAAGGAAAGAATGGAAGCTGTATCCACGGTACTGGCATCTGCAAGAATGTCGAAATCAGTGTTCAAGTCAGAGTGCGCCAGCAGAATGCTACGAATCAATTTCTCTTTGAGTTTATTCAAGTCTTAGTTTTGATGGTCCTGCCATTTCCACTTCTGTCCTTTTTGCACCAACTCATACAGAGAAGCAGCTGATTCTGCATACTTGTAGATAAAGCGAGAACGCTAATTAAACAAGCCAAGTAGCCTCTGTAGCTCCTTGATATTTATAGGTATAGGTAGATGCCTAATCGATTCGACATGTTTTGCATCCTTTGAAATCCCTTGAGGAGTTATCACAAATCCTAAAAACATGGTGGCTGCAGTCATGAATTCGCATTTTTTCTAGTTAACGGTCATTCCTGCAGGGAGTACGCCAGGAATGTAGTCGAAGAGGGGTGTCTAAAGTTATTGGGGGGGAGGTGTAATTCATATTCACTTATACACTATATTATACAGTCATCCATTATATCTTACCATGAATGCATACATGCGCGCGCGCATGTGTGCGGGTATGTGTGTGCGCGCGTGCGTTTCTGTTTGTCATACTTTTCAAAATGAGAATTGTGTATAACCACATGAGGATAAATTCATTAATTGTGTGTAAATAGCAAACATTATTATTATTATTATTATTATTATTATTATTATTTTGAATTACTTGCAAAGAAATAAAACCACTTATTCCTCTGTCGTGAGGTAGGAAACTGATTTTTGACTACGAGGAGATTTGATCTTCACTCTTCGGATCATTTTCACAGATTAGAATGAATTACCAACAGAACTATTATCTTTCAAATAATTTTAGATATTCTTATTTGTCTTTTTGCACTTGTCTAGCTTTTGCAAGCTTTAATTTGGTAAAATATGGACAGATATCTACTATTAAATTTTAGTTACTATGAAAGAGATTATTTGTCTCAACTATGTCTTAAGAGCAAAAAATAATACATTTTAAATATAATAAGCTCTACTTTTCTTAAGCTCCCCTGGAAAGTATATCAACATTACATCACAGTTGATAAAATAACTTAGTGGAAATTGTATGCACTTCTTATTCCAGAGTTGTCGGATCGATACCCAAAGTGATCGACTTCATTGAGGCTTTCCAGACAAATGCTGAAATCAGGGCATCCACTTCCACAAATTCAATTCTCCCTAACAGTGTTAAGGTGAATTGACCTACGGATTGTAAAATATCGTTTTTTTTTCTCTCTTCGGAATGCTCAATGAGAAGCAAAAACAAATTAAAAATGCAAAATTCAACTTTTGACCAATAATTTTATTATCAGGTTAGTCGCTAACATTTATATTTCCGGAGGAACGTTTCTGGTATCCATTTTCCGCTTTTCTGTCGCTACAAATCAAAGCATTGATGGACGTTTGAATAAAATTCTTTAAAATTTCACGACGAGAAAATATTACTCATGATCTCGTTTCTTTTTCAAATCATGCAGAAATTTGCCAAACTGATGTTTCGAACACCTAAAATCATGTCTACTAACTCAAACCTAAACTAATGGTACGACGTTCCGTAGAGCGCCAAGGTGTACCAGACGGCTTTTAGCTCGGCCTGATTATGAGATCTTAAATGCCATAAATAAAATAAAATAAAATTCAAACGGCTTTTAGTTGGGTAGTACGTCGCATCGGCTCTCGTCGCAGTTGTACTTTGACTCCCATGACACCAATTTGCTCCTTCTTGTATTCAAAGTGTCTCCGCAATATTTATCACGATACTGGATAAGTATCAAAATTCTGCGAATCGAACCCGGAACCGTTCTCACCAAGGGCGAGAGCGTTAACCATATTGATATCCGGGAGCGAACACAGAAACAAATCCTGACTGGACCATGGCATGACCCCCCCCCCTTCCCCCTCTGTCTCGATTTCCGAACCGTATAAACTCTGCAAGAAAATAGCGAATCATAATTAACAGAAACGGGAGAACAGTCCATGGTTTGCAATGGGCGCCAAAGATTCGAACTAGTAGATGTCACTATTACCTTCATGCACGTAAAAACTTTATTTTCTATGGGACAGTTTAGTAACACTTTTTACTTCGGCCCGTCACGATTCGACCCTTTAAACCAAGTTAAAATCCACAAACACGCATGCCTCTAGCGGGACTCGAACCCGGGACCTTCGAGTCGTTGCCCTTACACCTTAGACCGCACGGATAGCCGGTCGGCACCTGCATGCACGTGGCTATTAAAATATTAAATTTAATGAAATATTAAAATTTTCAGAAATCCCGATTCCCTGATGAAATGTTGACTACCACAGCGAGAAATCTCTCTTATCTATACTCTTCGAATTTCAAATATTGTCAGTTCCAATATAAATAAGAGAAAGCGCACGCATGGCTGCGGTGCTAAACATTTCATCTGAGAGTAGAGTTTAAAAAAATTGAAAAAAAAAACTATGTAGCCAATGTCATACTATCTTGACTAAGGATATTGTTTGAGATCTCTCTTTTTTATCTTTAGCAACAACGTAGCACGTTCAGGGGGGGGGAGAAGATATTTTGTCTGTCTGTATGTGTGTTTGTGCTAGACTGTACGTCACGAGTTCGAGTACTGAAGTGTGGCAGAAGTGAGTGAGTGTTTGAATGATACCTAATTTAACTGGGATCTAAGTGGGGAAACATATGCCTTTGTCTACAGCCACTTGTGGTATGTCTGTAACTGTATATGTGAGTATATGTCTAAACATCACGAGCTTAAACTATAAGTCCAGCAGCGTTAACACTTCCGAAGATTTATTTATTTCTGGTATCTCCATATACAACTCGGAGACTATTTTACATTGGAGCTTAGCAACAACAAGAAGCATGAACAATAGCAAAGGGAATTGGACGGAAACGGACATAGCCTTAAAATAAGATATGATCCAGGCATTTGCATACTAAGACTTTTATGAAAACTTCAGTCAGGATGACCGTCTCCAGGAATGGAACTCTGGACCTCCGGAAAACTAATCCGACGCCAAAGCATTGAGTCACGGCCGCTCGATGTTTCATCTCATATCGATTTTGTTTCACAAAATGTTCGTTACCGTTGACATGGATGAATTCGACCTGTTTTCTCTTGAGGGAATGATGAAATAAAACCCTGAAGAAGACAGAGTTCGGTATTGGGAAGGTCGGCGCATCAAGTTTGTAAACATTGTTACTTTTATTTCCATTTATTTAGTTACGAAACAAAGATTCACTTAAATTAGAAAAATAAATGCATATGTACGAACTCCTAAACTTAGTTCCTTTATTTTAATAATCCTGCTCTTCATTGTGAAGCGTTTCGCCTTTTTCACTCTGCACACAAAACAACTGAATAGATAATAAGTGAATGTTGATGTGCATCTGAAGTGAGTCTATCATCTCTGCACTCTAACACCGCAAGGAGCAGTCACAAAACAGATGTTTTCATACGGAGATGTTGTTTTCTTCCTCATTTCTTTTGCTGATGATGGATTTTTGTGAGGTGACAAAAAAGGAATGTAGCCCAAAAGAAGATATTTCTTCGGAATAAATGCAATACTGCTACCAAGATTTGATTGTGTATTACCATAACTGCCGTATTTGTAAATCGAAACTCCAAGAATTTCTCACTATTAAATGTCACGAAATAACGCCCCCTTAGGGGAGTGTCCAGAGATTTTCCTTAGGGGGGTGTTGTCAAAGTCTAGGGAGGGTGTTAGGGAGGTGTTGGGGAGCGTAGCGTACTCCTTGCATTCCTGCTTCCTTGAACTTCCTTAAAACTTTGTCAATCGTGTTGATGTGCTCCGCTACATCCCTACCAGGGATGAACATATCTTCCACATATACCAACAATGAATTATGCATATCATTACCCAGTGTCCTCTGCACGGCCTTCCTTGAAGAACATCACATAATGTTTGTGCAGTGATTAACTTCAAGTATGGAAAGACGCTTCTACCTAGCGGACCAGTCTGTCTAGTTACGTGAATGTCTTGAAATTGCCAACTAACTTTTTGAATGCTTTCACGAGAACAAACATTTTTATTTCTTTCAAGGAAACGAAAGACACACAAAAGATTCGTTTCTACGAAAATATTTACACACTAACGACTAAAATTTTCAAAAGAACCAGATCCTTATTTTAGTTCGCTGCCTTTTTTTCTTTCAAGCGGTGCCGATTTGTTCATCTCTTAGAATGGCTGTGACGGCCATACGTCACACACGGAGATAAGGAACGTCACTGTTCTCGGTATACTAAAAATATTAATTACTGGATAACAAACTATCCTTAATAATAAACTTGGTATCTTTAATAACATTGTTGTTTGTAGCTTAGTAAATGTATATGCTTGGTGTCCAAAACAAAGTAAATGTCAATGTTCTAACAAACAGTGGTATGGTTTATCTACGGAGTAGATTTCTCACCCGGAAACTGGGTGTGTGAAACCAGTAATAAATGTGCAATTAAGTGTTTCCAATTAATATTGGAAACAAACACATCATACAATTTACAGTGGCGGTGCTCGGAGATACGAACCACTAGACGTGAAGTACTGGCTCACGCTCATGACAAATGACGGTGGAACAATGCGCAAAACTAACCCAAAGATGATTTTACACTTATTATTGTAATTAACATTCAGACAGTGTCGGTCCTGCCAGTTTTTTTTTTTTTTTTTGATCGATCGTGGTTCACGTGTGCTACAAACTGGACTAAAGTTTGAATAAGTAGTGGCTTGCGTTGATGTGTAACGCCGGAAAGAGCATAAGATATTTTCTGCAAAGGAAGGGGACATAGGTTACAATAGTTGAGTAGAATAAACTAGAGTTCATTGAGTACAAATTGGAAAGTAAAATAAGAAATGAGTGTATGAATGTGATTAGAAGCGTCATAAATGATCAACATTTCAAATTGAGAAATCCTAACAAGAAATTCATTAAAGAATAGTTAGAAAGAGATGGTGTACATACGTTGATAGAGGAAACAAATTACTATTTTTAAAAAAACCCTACATAAACGAAATACGTGATATTCTTTAAGATTCCAACCATGATAACTTAAAGAAGCACCTACTGACTCGAAACACAACTGAGCTAGAAAGAATTATTAAAATTACCTAAATTTGAATTCTTAGAAAAGTTGAGAATTCATGCCCCGCAACTAAATCACTTATCGTATATTAATTACCAAAAATACATAAGAAAGAAATACCATAAAGATCCATAATATTTGGTTATCAACATCCTAGATACTTACCGGTAAAATGATAATCTAAACAACTAAATAAAACTATGTGTTTAGAATCGTTGTGAGATTAACGAAGTACTCGAGCAAGTGGATAATGCTAAAAATAAATAAACTTGAACGTTTTGATATAAACATCTTTTTCTCCTCAGTATCTGATGATATAGGTACGCAGAAAGTACTTCTTCTTAAAACTAAAATATAATCTATTCTTACAGACAATTTCTTGAGGTGTCTTCAAAAATTTAAAGACCATTTATACAGACAAAATGTAGCATAGCAATGAATCCTCTTTTACCGTTTCTGGCAATTTTTTTTTTTTTTTTTAAATGAAAGAGTAACAGGGTGTTTACTGACCTGAAAACCTAAAATTACCCAGGAATTTTACTTTCAACCTGGAAAACCTGAAACAAAAAACCAACGTAGAATTCAATCAGAAACCTGGAATTTTTTTGAAGTTAACTTAATTTTTCACTTTATTAATTTCACTCTGTAAACATTGAGAAGAAACTTTATTGAATTTGAGGTAAAATTATGATAAGAGGAAAGGGATTACTTACAGCTTCTTGTTCTATAGGTGAACACACAGACACACTCTAACACTTATAAGTACGGAAATCTTGAATATTTCGGTAATTTCACCTTCTTCTTGCTCGGAGAGTAACAGACACACACGTGAATACAACAAAGACTAAAACGGAAGGGGCGCCACGTAGCGGACGACGCATCGAGAACAGTTGACTGTTATATAGCGCATAGATTCCGGAGCGTGAAAAAATTGGCAACTGCATAGCGTGCAAGTTGGGGAGGAAATTGTGGAAAGAAAAGTGTTGAAAATGCAGAGCAAACGGGTGTTTTAATTTTTGAAGGTTAAGGCCAGGATTCATTTTTGCGTTTAAACCATGAATATAGACGCCCTACCACAGACGGTGTGTTGAGGTACTGGTCGTAGGGGGTAAAATGTGTATTAAGGCAGCCAGGAAAGATAGATCAAAATTGGTGTTGTGAGACTCGGTGTGTAAGGAGATTGGGGCATCCGGTTTGTTGATAGTACAGAAGTGACGATAGTTATTAATACGAATGTTAAGAGCACCATCTGTTTCCCCCTATAAAAGGCATCACAGAACTTGCAGGTTAGGATGTATATAACATTAGGGGTGTGGCATATACCCTTGAGGTTTAGGGTGTATCGTCCACTAACAGTATTGATAGTGACCGTGGAAGAAGTGATGAGAATGGAGCAGGTCCTACATTTGGGTCTCTTGCATGTATGGGCGCTGGTTTAGGGTGGTGGCGAGGAAGGATTCGTACGGACCAAGATGTTTCTAAGTTTAGGTGGATGCTGAAAAACCAATCTCGGTTTGGTGGCGAATTCTGATCTTGTGTCTGGGTCAGATTGAAGAATGTGGAAATGAGAGTGTAGTATTTGTTTGACTTAGGATAGTTTAGGATGAAACTGGGTGATTAGAGCCTGTTGGTTGGTCGCCGGCGGGTTGGGATTAGTATTGGAGGTTTGAGTTGGTTTAGTGTGTGAGGATACACTGCGAATCTCTTTGGTTACAAGGTTAGATGGGTAGCATCGGTTGACTAGAGCCTCCTGGAGGCACTGGTTGAACGTTTCAGTCGCAGAGCTGGTGAAATTCAGGCGTCGTCCTCTGAGTTCACGAGAGAAAGGAATTGCTTTCTAGGTGTGGTAAGGGTGGGAACTAGAGTAGTGTAAATATTGCATATGGTTGGTAAGTTTTATGTGAACGGAAGTAGTGAGGGCGTTGTTTTTTAAGATGATGTCCACGTCAAGAAATGTGACTGTTTTCTTAGAGATGGACCAAGCGAACTGGACAACACGGAATTGGTTCAAGTGTTCTAGGAATGTGTTGAGACTGGTTTCACCATGAGTCGATAGCATTAGGATATCATCCAAGAATCCTTCCCAGAGTAGTGGGGTCAAAGGCTGAGTTTGCAGGAAACACGTTCGAGCTTGCCCATAAACAGATTAGCATAAGAAAGTTCCATTCTTGTACCCATGACTGTACCTCGGATCTGAAAGTAGTGTTTGTCGTCAAAGGTGAAATCGTTACATGTTGAACTAGAGCCTCCTGGAGGCGTTGGTAGTAGGTTTCGGTTGCCGAGGTGGTGGAATTCAAGCGTTGTCCTGTGAGGGCAAGGGAAAAGGATATAGCTTTTTTGGTGTGGTAAGGATGGGAACTTAAATAATGTAAGTATTGCTGGTGGTTGGTTGGTTTTATATGAACAGAAGTGGTAAGGGGTGTAAAATGTTAAAACAGGTTTGTAGTAAGTATATATAATAGATAAAGTTTGAAGAGAGAAGGGGAATTCTACTTACATTCTCACTTAACGAAGATCATGTGCACAATTACACACTATATTCATTATGAAGTCACTTATAATTTTCGGCTACAGCCGTCTTCAGTTGTAGACAAGAAAGAAGTTCATTGAACACACGTGCACAATTTAAAGGTATAGAAAAACAAGATGGCGGATGTCCACATTAAAAACAATTGACGACGTTCTGCGCAGGCGCAAGTAATGATGGAAACGGGTTTTGAAAATTGTTATTATGTTGAAAATTGAGCTGGGTACAATAAATAATAATAAAACCTGGGACTCAGTAAGGGAAACGTAATCAGAAATGTGGAATACAGTATAGAAATTCCAGTCGGAGAAAGTAGGATACAGTATAGAAAACGCACCCCCGAAAAAAGTAGGGTTTAATATAGAAAACGCACCCCGAAAAAAGTATTATTATAGTATAGCAGGATATACAACGAATAGGGAGTAGGTTGCCAAGTCAATCACAAGAAGTGGAAGTCAGTATAGAAATCGCAAAAAAAGGAGAAGTGAATAGGGAGGGATGAAGGAGAAGTGTGGGTGTAGACTTGGAGAAAAGAAAGAAAAAAGTTACTGCAGGTTTAGAATAGGTTTCAGTTTAACCTTCTTACCTAAATAAAGGATTCTTCCCAGAGGTGACGTGTAGAAGTGTTTCTGGTGGGAGAAAGCTACACGGAAATTGTCATCGAAGTCAATGTTGTGCAATTGCATATGTGTAGACAACTGGCGAATCGGGTCTGTTGGTGATGGGAAAGTGGCGGAGATTATTGACACAGAGATACCTGTTTTTGAGGTTTGACAGACTTCTGTGGGATGTAGAGTGAAGCTCCTATTGGTTCTGCTGATAGAGATAGATGGAGGCGTAATAAGGATGGGACAGGTTTTACATCTAGCGCTGTTACATTTGTGGGCGGAAATTGAAGGCAAATGAGACGAAGGGTTAGTGTGGACCAAGGTGTTTCTAAGATTAGGAAGATGCTGAATAACTATTCTCGGATTGGAGGGAAAGAGATCTGGTATGGTGGTCAGATTGGAGTATATGAAAGTGAGAACGTAGAATTTGTTTGTAACGTGAAATTAATAATATTCTTTGAATATCTATAGACGAGAGAAATGCAGTCGTTATAATGTCGTACTTCCTAAAGTGTATTAGTACCATAAAAACAACTTAAACTAAATCAAGCAAACTATTTATTTCAACATAGATATTCATAATCTGAAGATTCCATCAAAGAGCTTAGGTCCTCTTCTGTTGAGAACACATACCACTGACCATTCTCAATAAGGTATATTTCAACATAGGACATTGTATCATAATTTCATCCATACCGTAATTCTCCTGATTCAACCTCATTAACGTCTTATTAAACTTCATTATCCAGTGTCCAATTTCTCATTTATGATATATTATCTTAAGACGAACTACGCTTAGCTTTTCCCAAAACCATGTCCTTGTTTTAACAGTATAAGCAACTATATTTCTGCAAAAACATAAAACAGACTATATTCGTCTTTACAAAAAAGGAAAGTCAAGAACAAACAGTATAATATGCAAGTTACTTCATCTGAAAATGACAATAATTCCAAATGACGTCATGAATTCTTACTTCATATCATAACATTCACCCCTTCTCCTTAATAACCAGAAGATTGAGTTGCGTCAACAATAAAACGTCATGTCAACATCAAACACATAACAGTTATTTAACATCTTTCCATTAAACATAACCATTTTCACACATCCATCTCATTACTGTGATATAGCACCATTTGATCTAATTAGACTTCAACATTGAATTCCATCAATTAGCATAATAGATTCAAAATCGTAATCCTTGAACATATAAAAAAAAACATATTCAATTCATTTACCAAACCAGAGAAACTTCCTATAACAGATAATCACATTGTCATAAATTCATTTAAAAAAGTTTCCTTGAAGATCATAGTTTTTTGCTTCAAATCTTATCACCTTTCTTTCTTCCCATCTATCAAGAAAACTGAATCACTTATCTAGTCACAACTTAATACAATCCAACTTTAATTAAAATAGGCTAGATGATAAAAAAAATTGCTTGTTCCGTAACAAACTTCTCGAAAATCCATTTCAACAAACCAATTCGCTGCTCATTTCACCAACGATTCATTCCAAATGTCTATAGCCTTTATCACATAAGCTGTAATAACTTAGTAGCTTCCTCAGTCTTGCCTTGGTTCAGTAAACCAAGTAACTTGTCTCGATGGCCATCAAAATTAGGGTTCATTAATTTATGAGCTAAACCTTGATTACTAACCCAATCAATCAATTTACGTTCGTCTTCTATGTCTAATGTATCCAACCTTCCTTTTCTTGTTGCCTCTTTACGATTTTTCTTTGATATTTTTGTAGGACGTTGTGGCTTTCCAGATGAATTAATCTCCGACAAATTATCAATATGAGATTCTATTCCCAAATATGAAGTTTCAGGGTCGTTTATAATATTCCCCTCATGAACGGATTGTCCCTCCTTTACCACTGAGTCCTTATTAATAGTTACGTCTTATGACCAATATTTCAAAATATTTTCTATCTCTGTTACTTTCTGTGATACCTTGTTTAATATTTTAGGAAAGGCTGAAACTAACAGTAAAAGTTGCTTTTGTCTGTCTTCAATTAAAAGTAGTTGTCTCATTATGTCTTCCTCATTATCTCCTTTGTGATCGTCTGTCTTAGTTACCATATGTGCTACCGATTTATCTCCTTCATAATTAATAATATTAGTTTGTTGGGTAATTGTTTCAGTCTCAGCGTCTTCTGTCTCTCTCAAAAACATGTGTTGCCAATCTGGTATTATCTGATCTAAACCTGTTCTGCCTAACATTGCAATTGGTTTATCTGATGATAGTATGTGAAATTGAATTGTCTGACATATATTTTTGAACGTTAACATAACATTGACAGTATCAATTACGTCCACAAACGTCTCATTGAGTAAACATAACTTAATAGATTTAGGTTTGAATGAGCTAATAAGGTTGAGCATCGTTAACATAGAGAGAGAAAGAACATTAAATGCTATTCCAGTGTGTACGCTACACTTTAGATGTTCCCCATTTACTTTTGTTGTGAGAATTAAATTTTTACTCTGTTTTGTATTTTGAGATGGATCTAAAAATACCGTCATGATATCATCCACAAAAACTGGCATAACCTCCGGAACTGTTTATGTTGCAATCTCTGAAGACTGATTAGAAAAGGAATTGGTAAATCTATGGTTCTGTCCTCGTCGGAAACAAACCCGGGACCAGTACCCAATACGTTTACCCGTATGGCAAACTGCAGACTTTGCTGGACATTTATTGGCCTCCAAATGAGATAACCCACATTTGTTACAAGTTGGTCTATTGTGGTTGATTTAATAATGACTTTTTGGTAAAGGAGTGCTGATTTTGACGTAAATGAAAACAGTCATTTGTTCTATGCCTATCCGAAATGAAACATTTGGAATCTTTCTCGACTTGCTCCTCGATTTCTAAAATATCTATAGCTTTTTGTAGATCTAATTTGGGATTTGTTAAAAGTCGTCTTCTCTTGCACTCGTCATATACTCCAATGACTATTTGGTCTCGTAGCATATCATCTATACTCTCTCCAAATTTACATTTGTTGGCCTGTTTCTTCAGAGCTATTACAAATTCTTTCGAAGATTGAAACTCTTTTTGTTTTATGGAATAGAACTTTAATCTTTCTACGACATCATTCGATTTTGCTTCTTACCAATCAAGTAATTTGGTTGAGAGTACCTGAAATGTCCGCTTCTTCACCGCATTGGGTGTGCATAAGTCTCTTAATATGGAGTATAAACTATGAGAATGAACATCATCACTTTCTTTTGTTCATGAATCTCGTACATTTCGCAGTACGTATTAAATTGTTCCAAATATACTGCTATACTCATACTATCTGAGTCAAATCACTCAAAACCTGGCAGCGGTGATGTTAACACAGAAGTCATAACTGCGCCAATTAACGTTAAATTAATAATACTAAATTCTTTGAATATCTATAGACGAGAGAAATGCAGTCGTTATAATGTCGTACTTCTTAAAGTGTATTAGTACCATAAAAACAACTTGAACTAAATCAAACAAACTATTTATTTCAACATAGATATTCATAATCTGAAGATTCCATCAAAGAGCTTAGGTCCTCTTCTGTTGAGAACACATACCAATGACCATTCTCAAAAAGGTATATTTCAACATAGGACATTGTATCATAATTTCATCCATATCGTAATTCTCCTGATTCAGCCTCATTAACATCATATTAAACTTCATTATCCAGTGTCCAATTTCTCATCTATGACATATTATCTTAAGACGAACTACGCTTAGCTTTTCCCAAAACCATGTCCTGGTTTTAACAATATAAGCAACTATATTTCTGCAAAAACATAAAACAAACTATATTCGTCTTTACAAAAAAGAAAAGTCAAGAGCAAACAGTATAATATGCCAGTTACTTCATCTGAAAATGACAATAATTTCAAATGACGTCATGAATTCTTACTCCATATCATAACATTTTGACCTTGGTAAGTTTGGAACGAAATTGTGTGGTTAAGGACACGGTAGATTCGGGATGGTGTTGGGAGTAGGAAAAGGTAAAGTGTGTGTGGCTGCACATCGAATCTGTTTGGTTACGAGGTTAAATTGGTAGTCTTGGTTGACTAGAGCCTCCTGGAGGCGTTGGTAGGTTTCGGTTGCGGAGGTGGTGGAATTTAGGGGCTGTCCTCTGAGGGCAAGAAGAAGGGTATAGTTTTTTGACGTGGTAAGGATGGGAACTTGAATTAGTTTTATATGAACGGAAGTAGTAAGGATGTTGTTTACGAAAGTGGTGTTTACATCAAGAAATGTGACTTTAGTGTTTGAGATGGACCAAGTGAACTGGACAACACGGAACTGGTTCAGCTATTCTAGAAACCTTTTGAGGCTGGCCTCTTCATGAGACCACAGCATTAGTTCATCGTCCAAAAAACGTATCCAAAGTAGAGTAGTCAACGGTTAGGAAATTGTTAGGAAATTGTAGGAAATTGTATTCAAGCTTACCCATGAACAGTGTGGAGTAGGAAGGGGCCATTGTTATACTCATGACTGTGCCTTGGAAGGAGAAATGGAAGGATTTTTGGCCCAGAAGTATCGCCATCCTAGTTTGCGGGCAAATGATAGAACGTCTTTGAGAAGAAGGAAGTGATGGTAAGGTTTAGAGGGTGAAAATCCCTTTAGATTTATATCAGTTTCAAGTGGAGAAAGAGAGTAACTGGATAAGTTTAAACCCGAGGTAGTAGTGGAATAGGCCCGGAATCAGGTTTATTCATGGGTTGGGTTTTGACGTCTGATTGTATATTATTACCAGTAGGGTTCGTTTTAGAAGTAGATGCAACTGGGGAAAATGAATAGTTGTCAATTAGAGGGTAAGTAGCAGAAGAATTAACGTATAGACCAGTTTCTTTCAGGGACTGTGGTGTGAGGTCTGATTCTGGATTACTACCAGTTGGTTGAGTTTTGGGAGTCGGTACCAGTAATGGTGGGCTATATATATATATACAAGTGTAAAAAGAACACGAGGTAAACACGGAGCAGGCTTTCTCAATATGTTTGCTATTTTACCCAAGTCCAAAATTCGCAAGAGTTTACAAGATGATCTGTAGCTGGTTTATTCTTTGTAATTTGATAATGATTCTCTGATCCATATGCAGATAAACGTACATATTTTTTCTCTGAGGATACTATTAAAATTGTTGGTGCAACTATGTGTTCTGCACCAGACAATAGTTTGCTGTCACCCCACGAAGAAATCTTAGTAAGCCAAGAAGGACCTATGTGCGCGTACTATAGGTTCATTTATCTACTTTTCACATAGCATGATTTTTTTCTTTATTGTGAAAGGGGACCCTCACCTAGCCACATCTGAAAGATCACACAGGATCAAAGTCGGGAAACAAGCGCCGGATAAAACAGCCTAACCGCCGAACATATGGAAGCACTCCGGACGCTCCCCAGTGAAGACTCGTCACACTTCACAAACGAAAGGCGACCCTTAAAGAAGGGTAAGAAAGGAAGAAAGTGAAACTTCACTTTCACGTGGACAGTGGGTAACACTCGCAAAGAGTCTCCAATGACACCCAGACTGGAAGCTGGCTAGCTGGACCAACTCAAACGGGTCACTCGAGAGCTACGACACAACTTCACCAGCCGAGGTCATGACCCACGACCACTCAACTGACGAGAAAGATAAGGAATCAGACAATCGAATCTATATTAAAAATATTATCTCCTATCCCAGGACATACAAGTACCGAAAAATCTCGAAGTGGGAGCACGCTTTACCGAAGGATAACTAAATCCGAAGCATAGCACAGAGATAGATGTAAGTCGAAACGATGGAAAAAAAGGGGGGGGGGGGAGACAGAGAAGGAAAGAATTCTCCACCCCACCAGAGAAGGATAACAACCCACATCACAGCATAGAAAATGCCAGAGTAGCGCAAGCCTCCATGCACACAAATAACTGACTGGAGGCGATAAATTACAGTTTATCCATGATCACACGTAAGTCACCGAAGTTAACTCTTAAGACTCAAATAAAAGCGGTAGCAAAAGAAACATTCTGAATTTCTTTAAAACAATGAGTACTTAGCACACACACACGCACCAACAATGGACCGCGCATTACAGTAAGACCCGCAGTTAAAAACTGCACCAGTGACATTCATCGTATTCTGGCAGAAAGAGAAGGAGTAGAAGAAATAAAAGTTCTGACATACTACCTATCGGTCAGAAGACAGCGATATTGTCCCCTGGTGTACAAGGCCACTGTAGAAAATATTAAACTCAAACTGCGCTAAAATAAATCCATTTATAAGAAAACACTAAAGCACTGAAAATTTAATGCACGTGCACTCACTTTAGGTAAAAGAAAATTAAATTCAATATAGCACTTGTACTGTACGCAACAGTGTAAGTAGCAAAATAATATCAGTGTAAATTATTTTACTGTTAAATAACTTAAACACCAGCTACTTCTACATGTGAGAAATTTTCAATAAAATAGGTAAACCCTTTTTGCTCACTGTTTATTTCAATAAGATGATATGAAAGTTGAGTTATTGCACACAAAGTAACTTTAGATCTGAATTTCGATAGCTCAGAAATTCTACTTGAGATAAAAGAAAATTATGATCTGATAAGAAGTTCGAAAATTCACAAATTCTTGAGGAGGAAACCCGACATATCGTATTTCGGTTTGAGAAAAATAAAGAATATTTTTGAATATACTGTTCTGTCCATAAGAAAACATTCTATTATCCGAAATCGTAGAAATATAATTTTACCAAACTTATTTCACTTTTATAAATCGAGTCCAGATTCTTGTTTCATAAAATAATACTTAAATCACTGTTTTACATAAAAGATTTCATTCGTAAGTACAAGATGTCGAAAATTCTGACTGTATCTGACACTCTACATACATTGTAAACGGTGGGTCAGTTCCACTAAAATCACTTTCTGAACCTCAAATATTAAGTACAGTAAATTACAAGATGTTCAGAGTGAAACTCTGCACACCTAACCTGTTTGAACACACCAGAAATTGACATTTGAACTATTTTCCAAATTAAATATTTTAAAATTTTATAAGATAATATTTGGAATTTATATTTGGATTTTGCGATCTAGTCAGCTCTGGGACTATTTAAAATTTAACATGGAAACGACTGAACGGAAACTAAAGCCGTCGAAACAGAGCGCAAGTACTCAACCATTACCGACGGTGAAAGATTTCATGGTGAGCTTATTTTAATAGACCTTTCGCAAGAGTAACTAAAGAAAGTAAATAAAACGAGTACGTAAAACATAATTTTACTCAAAATTCATAACACTTAAATGTATAAGATGAGAAAGAGAGATCTGTTGACGAATCACAGCTTAAATAAATCACGACATCTTTACATATAGACGACCCATGTCCCCTAACCTTGGCGGGAAGATCTGCCAATAATAAGAAAACACATAATTAAGATGAGCTAAGATCCTGGTTCATTAACGGAAGCTGACACTATTACCCAATCAGAAGATGAGTAATAAAAGGAAGACTGAAGGAAGATACGTCATATAGTAGTTCAAATAAGAATCCTTGCGCCAGGATAAATAAAACAAAAGAATATGACAACATATACCTGTGCTCGAAACAAAAAGAAAATGGTCAAAGAATATTGATGATGCCGAGATCACCACAGTAAAATTCTTTTTAACTTTGAAGCTCAATATAGTACAAATTATGACTGTAATAAATGGAATGCAAATGGAACGAAGCTTCAAGACGGTTTCAATTGTCAGTGTTTGTTTAATTTTACATGGGGTCCTCTCCTTACTAAAGCCCTTCTGCTTCTTTTCAGAGGTTCTCTTCCATCATCAATGGTTAGAAATCGTCACTTGCCATTTTTACAGTTTCAGCACTGATGATGCATTTTTCTTCTTCAAAATGTTGTATCTTTAGAACCAAACAAGCTATTCCCATTTTGCAAAAAGCTGTTTGCTGCACAGAGTAGGGGTATATTGGAGTCAGGGGCCAGGGTGCTGTCCCGGTACTTTTCTTAGATTTTAATTGTTTATTTTTGAACATTATTTAACGTATCAAATATCTAGAAAAACATTAAAGGTTAAATCAGGATGTCTGGTTGCCTTACACGACTGAGATACCTATTGTTCTGTTGTATTATCTAGCTAAAAGACACAAAAGTTAAGGAATTTCAGCAATTCTTTAGTGAAAATCAAATTTGTTACCTGGATTTTCTGACGACAAGTACGGTTGATTAAGCTTGTAGTAGGAGTGAAATTAATGCTATCGTTACAATACTGCAAGAGTACATATACCTTAATTTAAAGGATACTTGCCATACTCATACTCTAACAAACTATAAGGAAGCAAACTACAAACAATTCTTGCTGAACTTAGTGAGAAAGGAAACTAGAAAAAAGAAAACCTAAAGACAAACCCCTGATACAAAATACTGTCAGCATAAAGAGAATAATAACAGATAAGAACTCTGAAACATGTAAACAGGTAACATTGATAGCAACGTTAGTGCAGGGCCCTGTGCAGTGATGTGACATACAGACAAAAAACCAAACGATACAATAGCTGCAGGAAAAAGACAAACAAGAAAAGCACAGGAGAAAAGTCAAACAAGAAAAGCATAGGTAAAAATCCGATAAATTTAACCTAAGAAACAAACACAAACTCAAAGGAAAATTCAATCAAACAAGCTAGAGTCAAATAAAATAATGTATATCACTGTATCATTGCAGTTCTCGATGAAGTGAAGTATATGGCAGAGCAACGTCTACGAGCATGCTCGAGTCTAAATGTGATGTGTATGTCTGTAAATGTTTTCTGTTGTATTATATGTTATGTGTATCTTTTCATAAGAAAAAAGGAAATTTTTCCCGAAATCAACAATAAGGTCTAGATTACATTAGAATGCTGTACTAAAATTAACCCCAAAACCACCTCTTGAAAAGAAAACAGGAGGAACAAAGGGAGATTGTCGGAGTGTTGCACTTCCAGGATTACAAAAATATCTTAGGGGTAGCTTGCCCCAAGTTAAGGAAGAGCTAATTGGCTTGCGCGGCGTTCAAGAAGCGCCCAACTTAACTTGATACTAAGAAATGGAAATTGGTGAATGTAGGGACCCCTAAATATGAAAAACTCTAACAGACTATTCGTCAATGAATCACCCCGGCACAATTTTTTATCCCACTACAGCAATGGCGCAAAGTGTAACGTGTACGCTCTTGACCCACCATTCTAAATTATTTACATGACTTCTTAAGGGTCAAAGGCGATCTCCCCCACTTATCAGGGAAAGTTCTGCTTAAATGTATGGTTCCAGATTTCATTAAATTTTCCTATGAACATATAGCAATATGATACTCATTATTTACTCCTTACCAGCAAACTATACGTGTAATAATTTTGGTTTCCACATGTCCAGGCGACAACACTGTTAAAGAAACAAGAAGCAAAACAGAAAGGTTAGGCAGAGAAGGTATTGAATTTGTTACATTACAGATAACGTAAAGAAGATGAATGAGGAAGTTTAAATTAAACTTGCAGCAAGTTTATGCATATGCAAGAAAATAAAGAGAAAGAACAAAATTAGACTGTTAGGTATAAATAAAGGCAACAACTTAAAATCATAAAATTTAGGAAGGAAAGAACTCACCAATAACTGATTTTGTAAAAGCATGACTTGCTTATGGTGAACAAATTTGTCCATTTGTAAAGTAGAAAACATTTTGCGCATACCAATCATCTCTTACTGCGCCAGATGAAATATTCTTTAGTTGTATAAATAATAACAGCAGGAACTGTATGTATCGAAATTACGTAGGTCTTAATGCCATACAATCCATAAAATAATAATGCCGCTGTGAGATATCAACGGTAGCATCTAAACTTTACCCAAGAAATACTAAAATACAGTAGCAATGGAAATCTAGCATTCACATCAAAATCTGTAGTCTTCAAACATACTATGAATGTAGGTTCGCCGGTACACGCAAAAGTTAATCTCAAAGATCGTAGCATCTCATTTCAGCCATTACTATTCGTTAGCAAGTAGAATATCATTTATCTTAAAGACTTATTTCCTTCATTCCCATTCAAACCAATATTTCATTTTATATAAAAACGCGGACGTAATTTAATAGAAGGAAAAAAATTCCATAGCGTTAACTTACCACAATAGTTTCAACCTGAAGTATTTATCCTAACTAGCAAAAGGAACATAATCCAATCTAATCAATCTGAGCAAATACAGTTCATATCGACGAACCTAAAAGACACCGTATATCATACATCAACCCCCCCCCCCCCCCAACTGTACAAGAAAGAAAAATCGTCATACAACGCGCTAGAAAGAAGGATGAGGTATAAATTACATTAAAACATAACAAACATCAATATTAACCTGTTTACAAAAAAAAAAAATTTGTCCACTTGAGAGACTTCCCTTGTAAATGGAAACAATAAGCAACCTATTTAACAAGAATTAAGTTAAAAACTTAAATCAGTTCCATTCTTAACGCAAATAATGTTAATCAGATTCAATAAGGAAAAGTCATTTTTGTTCTCAAAGTTTACATAGATTCTAACAATGCGATTACTTCTTTAAACTGTCCGGATTCTAAAGAACGTTGCAAATTCTGCTACTGCTGTTGATAGTAACGAGAGAGAAACTTGTGAGCGAAGCTTTCTTATTCACCCAATCATCTACATCTACTTTGACTGAAGTAAGATCATTCTTTTGATTTTTTTGTTTGTTTGTTTTTTAACTTTTGGGCAGATTTATCTTTTTTCTTAGCTTTCTTGTTTAGAGATTGATGAAGAATCTCAACTACGTTTTCTTCTTAGGTTTTAGGCGCTTTTTCTGTATATCTGCTTTGATGGTAATTGTATTGTCAGTCTGAATGATCTTATCCTCATGATGTATCACTGTTGGATTTGCTTGGAACACTGATGTTGTAAAAGATTTCCAATCATTAATCAAACTTTGTAAATATCGTTCAAAACTATCTCCTGCCAATAATCTATAATTCAATATCTCCTTTAATCGATTAAAATTTGCTGTAAAAGAGAAAATGCTGACGTAATTTCACGATACTTTTCTTCGAATTTACATGAAGAATCTGCTTCTACTTTCACCACTGTAGCTTGTTCGTCAGTACTTTTTGCTTCCTTAGGAATTAGAAATGAAAGGTTCCAGTTGGGTTCAATTAACTGCAAAGCTGATCTACCTAAAATGACAGATGGTATCTCAAACCAAGTAACCAAAAACATTATAGTTATCATTGCACCTTGCCAATTCAAGTTTAGATTAACCGAACCTAAAACATCCATTTGATTGAGTTCTTTTCTTATCCAAATTCAGATCTTTGCCAAATTATAACCGTTGTAATTGAACAAAAGAAAATAAAGTGTTCCAATCCCGTGCCAGCTAATGTTTTCATATTCTGGACATCAATGGTTAACTCTAAATCAGAAGGATATTCATATTAAGCTGCATCTCTGTAGAATCCTTACGAGCATTGTCAAACGTGTTGATAGTATCAAAATTCATTAGATGAACTATTTATCTCCTCTTCTGGAGGTTCATCTAATAGATTAGGCTGTGCCAGCTGGTCTATTTTACTCCTAGACAGTCTTTCCTACATACAGTCTTCAAGTTACCTCTATTGAGGTGGCAAGTCAAGTTCTTGGCGTAACAGTTTTTAAAATCTTTGTGAGCCTTACCACATCTGTAACATTGAATTGACTTCCAGGTTTGTCTTGTTGTTTATAAGGATAAGATGGTCCTTTGTTGACTGCTAATAGTGAAGAGGACCTTTGACTTTTAGACAAAAAGCAAGTCGCATCCCTGTCCACTTGTGTCGTCATGTGACTTTGTACCCAATCTGCACATGGCGGAGTAGTACCGCCTTTAAGTTTTTATCTGCACAAGTTCGCCTAAGTATGTATTTTACAGTCTAACATTGTGAAGAATGTCTTCAAAGTTTGGGTGAGTCTATTCCAAATTATTTCGTATAAGAAAAGATGGAATTCAACCATCTATCGAACAAATTCTAATAATTTGTGAACTGTCGCCGCATGCCTCGTGTTTGCAGAAGGTAGCCATCTTGAGAATTTTTACTAAACGAAATTGGAATTCAAGATTTTATTAATAACTTCGAGTGAAACGATCTGACTTTACTTCCGTTTTGAACTTCTAACTCTTCGTAACTTGTTTTTGATCTGAAGGAAGAGACTTTCACCATGTGTGCTTAATTTTTCTATACCTTCTCCTCCTCTAACAGTTTATGAACACGAGCATTCCAGGCGAAATTTAGGATTTGGTAATACTGAAATTTTGAATACTATTTCTATAGTTAAGTACTTGAATTTTGATGCGTCATGTTCTCAGAAGTGAATTCATATATTATAGAAACAAATATTACGAAATTTTGAACAGTAAATAATGCGAAAGTAATGCAAAAGTAAATAATGAAATTCGGCGAATATATGTCGTAGATATTTCTTAAATGTGAAAATCTCGATACTTCATCCCCTCTCAGCCTATTTCCTAGAATTTTGTTTGATTCAAAACAATGGAAGGGGTGAAGGAATCGACAGCCAATACTTGTGTGTGTGCTTTTGTGTTCACTGAGGTGCAGGCCGGTTGAGCCTCACATATGTAACTTTTCGATTGGTAAAATCTAAATAACTAATTTTTATTTTCGGGCCCAATATTCGGGTAAAAATTTATAACTTGAACAATACATGTTACGTGTTTTGCACTGTGTTTTGAGGGTACCAATGAGCCTATTTTTCCCTTGTATAAACTGTTGTTTCGATATTTTTTTTTTTAACCCAAAATTCTATACAAGTGAAAAATAGGGACATTTTGTGTGTACAGATCGCACCCCTTTGTAATCTATGTGGTATTATTCATATATCGTATACTGTGATAATTAACTTCACTCTGGTTTATAAAAGATTAAATTTTCTCTTCAATAATTAATGTGATAAAACTTAAATTAATTCAACGATGGATGCTTAATAATATAGTTGGCACGCTGTTCGTGATGTCGATATTATTTGAGAAAACAGCTGTTGGCTGTCAGTGAAGTTTGTTTCTTTTCATAGAATTTGTTTTCAAAGTGTCAACGTGCGAAAGCTTATCATTTTATCTTCAAGTAATGTAAATCTTTGAACAGGAAAGTTTACAATTAAACAGTAATAAGTTCAATTCTGAAACCTGTTTAATTTCTTGAAATAAACAAATTGGGTTATAGAAATTATACTGCTATTTTGGTTGGTTGAAATTCTTGCATATTAGTAAAGCTATTCCAAGCAAAATATTTGCGTGTTGCAATCCAACGTAAATCGTCTTCTTAGTACGGTAGTGTGATCTAACCAAGATTTTGGCTTGAAAGGACAGTGAGTTTTACTTATACTTTTTTTCCATCGACCTTTATTACATACAGTAGTATGGATGCTAATTGTCCCTTGTACGTAACTTAATTAGGTTAGGCTCGATGGTGATTATTTTTGTTTGTTTTCTTTATCTTCTACTTTGTGCGACTATGCAATAACACTCATCTGTTTGTTTAATTAATGAAAGCCCACCTATGTAGAATGGATTTGGTGTGTTAAGCGAGAATTTCAACTTGGTAGTCCGTAGCTTCAGTACTGGAAGACTGCATTGCTTTTTGAGTGTTTATACGAAGTGAACCCAATAATAGTATGCATCAGTTACCATTAGTCAGTGGCAAGGTGTCTTCTAGAATGCTGTCCCAGTTGCTTGTTTCGGGTTCATTTTGAGGATGTGTTTACGTTTAGTGTCACCTGTTTTCTCCGTTGTTTTGGATCCTGTGATTGTTTGCGCGTGTACCTAGCCGTCGATATTTGAGTTCAGCGCTTCGATTCTTTTGGTGATGCTACGAAATATTCCATTCCTGAACCTAGCGGTTAAGTTCCCTGGGAGGTGGCCATCTGCAACTTCATAGGTGCTGGGTTCCTCCTGTAGCCCCAATGAATATACATATGTGTGACTTCGTTATTATTTAATCATGTTGATGGAAGCCAGCCTAGTGATTTTATGTTTAGCCGCTTCGATGTTAAGTGAATATACATATATTAATTAGCAAGGTCAAGTGACTTGCTATAAGACTTTGAAACAGGAGCAGAGTACTCCTGTAGTTGCAGAGTGCTGGTTATGGCATTATTTGGAGTCAGTGTTGATACAGGCGGGGACACTGTTTATTGGAGGCGTAGTTGGCTGGACCCCGGTGAACTCTTCTGCGCGAAGGTACAGGTATGGAAGGGAGGTAAGATGAGTGTTGATGTATGGAAGGGGCTTACGCCCGCTCGCTGAGGGCACCCCGTGGTAACCTGCATGCCTTATCTTAGCCTTGCCAAAGGGGTTGTGGAAGTAAAATATATATGTTGTTTAAGCCTCTTTCCATTTTGGGCGGATCTTCCACGGTTAGCGTGACCTTGATCTTGTGATCTGAATTATTTTATAGGCAAGACGGCCAAATCTGGCGATGGTCTTTCTGGAACGCTACAAACATGACCAGAACACCCTGATCTAAACTAATCAAACCATTAGAAGCGAACATTATTGATCCGAACGTAACGTAAACTAAATTTACCTAAACCAGTCTAATCTGCCCACCTTATTCTTCCTAAGCTCACCTCACACAACGTATTCTAATATAAGGATTTTTAAACATTGTCAACCAGTACTTAAGGTTCATAAGATTGCATAACATTACTCATAAGATTTCTGTAGATGTATTAAGAATCTTTACGATTCCTTAAAGGAACTTAAGAGGTTATAGTTATTGAAAAAGTTAACGTTCGTTAAGATCAATGTTTAGGAGTACTCTGTGCTGTAGTAAGTAGAAATTGACTATTGTTAAAAATTTTAAATTAAATTTATTTTCTTCAGAAAAGGCAGTTTGTGCATTGTTGTTTTTTCGTTAAAAAGAAATAACAATGGGAAGAAGAAGATATTTACAGTTTTGTGTACATCAGACAAGAGGGAAAAACTCAATTAATCAATGAATTGCATTCCTCTGATTCAATTTTTAAGAACTACTTTAACGAACACGACAGTAAACATGGTTTTTAAAGTTCAAATTCCTCGTAAGAGCCTACTTACAAGAGCACGTACTAATCACACTCATCTCAAAGCCTATTTGTTTAAGATTGGATGTAGTGAGTCTCCCATGTACGAATGCTCGAAAGCTGAACAAGACTTTATTCATGTCCTCGCTCATTGCCCAAAGTACAAAGCGAATCGGAATTCTCTAAGGCTCTATACCGTACTAAAATCCTGAAACCTGTATCCCTCGAACACCTCCTGTTTGACCCTAGTAAAGATACTGTTTATCTCATTCACTCGTTTTTTCAAAAAATTGGAAAGATTCTTTAACATGTTTTTCCTGATAAAAATAAAACTTCATAAAATGTAATTCGAGTAGTACTTATCCCACAATTTGTGCAGTCGTCAACTGATTTACATTACAATTGAGAACTTCCTGGTATATTTCTCAAATATGCATGTTCATACGAAGAACGACACGTAGGTTCAAGGTTTGAATCCAGAAAGTTAACTCTCTCTCCATCACTCTTTACTCAAGAACTCTGGAAGATTGTATATACGTTTCGCAAAGATCATTTTCACCAGAGACGGATCTTCATGAATTAAGTCAATCATTAATTTAACCATATTAAGGAGGTGCTGTAAGACATTTGATTAGTCTGCAAAGGAAATGTTCGAAATTACAGTGGGCTTCAATTGTCTTCGTTAAGGCAGGCTCATGTTGAGTAGCCAACAAAGCAAAATAATCAATCAATCAAACACTTTTGTGTATATTTTTTATATGTGTAAACGTTAATTTTGTTATGTCCAGGATCCCAAAGTATATTTGAGGATTATCGGTGGAATAAGGACGATACTGATAAAGAACGAAGTAAAGAGAGACTTCGACAAATAAGTATATGTGTTGTATTGAATGTATACTGGTATTACGTGGGAGCATTAAACATATGAGTAGCAATCGAAAGTATGTTTTAGTAATTGAATATTTCAATCAGCTTGGTTCGTTGTTTAAGAATACGTTTAAGCCAAGAAGTAAGATAAATGCATCATCGACTATAGAACCTAACGACTGTCAGATAGCTAATAAGAATCTGTACTTTGAGTTGAAGTTGAAATACATATTTTGCACTCTGTATTGCTTAAGATTAACTTAGCTAAAGATGTTTTGAGTTGTTTCAGGTTAAAGCAAAGTTTTAAGATCCTTAAAAACTTTAGGAGACTTAAGTAATTTTAAGTAATCTGATGAAATGATTATATACCTCAAATATCTTGAAAAGTCTTTGGGAACTTTAAAGCAGTTCAAGTGATCTAAATTATTATTAAGAAATTTTAAGGAACTACAAACTGATGTAACGTTTAGAATCATAACAACTTAAGTAATCGTAATAGATCTTAACTAAACTTAAGGAATATTAAAGAATGTATAGGATCCTTAATGGAACTTCAAGATATCTTGAGAGACTTTAAGTGATTCTAAGAAATGTTTTAAGAGCCTTAGGTAAGCTTTAACAATGTTAAGGAACTTTAAGATATTTTAATGAATCTTTTTTTTTAAATAACTTTCAGTAAAATTGAATAATCTGAGGAATGTTATGAAAGTAAGTAGTTTTATGTAAGTTGAAGAAAACTTAAAGTATAGTAAGTTAAATTAAATATATTTCAGAAATCATTCAGAATCATAAGGCGTATCAAGGTCATTTAAATGTCCTTAATTAATCACAAAAAATCTAACTCTGCTTTTGATGTTCATATGTATCGATTTACTAAATAAGGACTTGCTTACATTGGTTTTGTAATAAGAGATTAAAGAACGTAATATCCTTCCAAGTCTTATTACTAATAAGACTTGGAAGAATATTACGTTCTTTAATCTCTTTACCTTGCATTTGCTCTATGATTGGATTTTTCTCTTTAAATTGGTATCCTTCCACACAAAGTAGCAAGCAAAAACTCGAGATAATTCAATCAAGGCTTGAGGGTGAAGAAACGCGAATCTATCCTAAGTCTGAAAACATTATACAGGTCTGAAAATCAAATACCTGTTTCAACCTTTAAATAAAGTGATCATCTCCTGTCCTTCCTGTTCAAACTATTATACATGACATGAACTCGCAGGATATATTATCTATGACTAAATTCGGTGTTTCGATTGTAGTCATATTTGGTACACCGAAAAAAGAATAACTGTGCTAGACACATCACCTACCCCAAATATGCTGTTTACAACTCAATATGGGGTAGTTATCCTGCTGTAGAATGTGGGCTTATCTCTGTCTAATTTGTGGCTACTGAGATCTAGTAGGGCCACAAATGGTTAATACTAAGCGATTCCAAAGGATCAGCTAGTTTTAGAGTCACATTCATAATTATCCTCACCATTTCTGACCATGACGAATCAAACGGTGGACTCTGCCTGAATTTTTTAAGGCTAATTATCTTATTATAATCAATTAGTAGCTTTGTCAAATTTTTAGATGAAAATCAAGATATAACTGAGCTTCTAGTGATTTATTTCGTGCGCTTATAGATAATCTTTATCGGACTTATAGTTACTGAGATTTAGGAGGGATACAAATAGAGAATACTAAGCGACTCAAAAGGGCCTGCCAATTTTAGGTATGAATGGAAATCTATGAGTCTACTATCTGAGTATAGTATGATTCACCAAACTAATGTTACTCATTCTATATTAAGAATATTTTCAGTAA
>JAGDQP010014514.1:1245-15108 GCA_022664845.1 Lepisma saccharinum | reverse complement strand
CGGCCAAAAATTAAAAAAGAAAAAAATAGAGCGAAATGAATTTGAAGAAGAATATGTACTCCATTTGAAGAATATGTTGATACATACCTTATGTAAGGATTTAGGTAAAACATTAGGAAAGTGTGCCCCACTTAATTCCATAGTTGCCAAATAGACAACAGAATTTCGTTGTGTGGGAAACTCTTGTGAAGATAATCTCCGTTCAGGACGTTCATCAACATCGATCACCTAGAAATTAATTTTCAGTGGAAGAAATGATGATGACAGATTGACGAGTGACCATTATGTCTTGTTTACATTATTAACATCTTACCATAGGTAACGTTAAAGCAGATCATTTTAATAATGTAAACGCCAGTTACCGTTAACCGGGTTTCAAATGTAACCAAGATCAACTTACGACGGTTATCTCCTTACGTTAGTAATCTAAAATCAAGTTAGAGTTTAAACGCCGCATACTTCGTAGTTAATTTTTTTTCGTTTTCGAAATTGTATAGCATCCTAGTGGTATGTCTCATTTTAATAGTATAAAAGAATGATGGCATAACTAATCTACAAACTGCTACGCCACAATCAATTCATTTGTGTTATTTTATAATTTATATCTTTGTCGTGTAACTTTTTTCTTAGTTCCATGAAACTGACAAAATGGCAATACAAGCACGATAACCAAGTTATTTCAACCATGATTCTTACCATCATAACACTCTTGGTAATGTAAACAAAGTATTAGAAATATACCTAGGCTCTCAGGTATTGATTTGGTAGTACACAATCGATATCGGCGGAACTTTTCATTATGAAAAGAAGTCTCTATTTGATGGGTGCCGAGAATGTTAACACAGGAACAGAAAGCAGACTGTGCGACTATTTCAGAGTCAGTTTTGAAAATGTTTTAGCAAGATCTAGAAAAGAATGCTTAAGGGTTTGGCTATTATATGGAAACAAAGAACAATTTCATTGTTTCGGATATTGGTTATAAAACATAAATGTCATGGATTTAAAGTAAGAAAAATATTGAAATTTGCTTTAATTAACATGATATGTGAAAAAATCCAAAGTAAAAGAAATCGAAAATATTTCTTTAATACAATTATTTGTATTGCTTCAGTAATAAAAGTGCCAAGCAACATAAGAAGCAGTCTTATCTTCATCTTTATCAAAATGATTAGATATGGCAGTTGATATTCCTGCTGAATAAGAACGAATATTTTGATAGTAAATTACCAAACACTTAATGTTCGGTTTTTTTATTTATCTGCAGCAATAACAAACTCTCATAAAAACCATAAAAAATGGTGATGCTTTTCATTTTCTATGGTATCTTAGTCCAGTGCTTTCACTTTTTTCATTTAAGAAAGCTAGGTTTGACTAAGATAAATTTTGTAATGTCACTATTTTGTCTGTCAAGTCCAGGTAATCAGCTTTGTATTGTTTATTACTAAAGATGGAATTAGTTAAAAAAGTGGATGTTAATGTATTTCTTCATAAGCCATACGACCAATACCTTTAATGTGTGATACAATTGGCACATAACCAAAGGGTAATGCACAGAATAAATATAATAAATAAGAAAAAAATATTTTAATAAAATATAAATATTCATTTACAATAAAATACATTTTAAAAAAATAATAGATTTCATAAATTGTACATTTAGGCACTTACAATTAAAGGAACTATTAATCTTTATCTGATTAACTATTCTTATTTTTTTAACAATAAGTTTCTTGATTTGGAAAAACTTTATCCTGGTTGAACAAATGGTATTAATATATCTATCTTACTTTTAATATATCTATTTTCGATATTAAGAAACAAATCTGGGCGAACTCTTATAATTTCATTTTGTTCATCCATCGCGTCTATGTCTCCTGCTGTTTTCAATTTCGTGACCTTAAATCTTTTCATTGTTGTATTTTTGTTCTATATGCCTTTCTGTAAAATTCGACATATCGTACTAAAATTTCATTAGTTTCTTCACCTTTACTTTCCATACTCTAAACAATGTGTGATTTATCTATACAACCTTTCTTTACTTTTAGTTTTCTCCTGTACGCACTTCAGCACATTAACGGTTTCAAACATAGAGCGCCTGCACTAGTCATTATGGAAAACATCATCGTTTACTTTTTCGAAAAGCCGCGATGCAGACAAAATTAAGGGTTTCCAAAAGTTTTCGAGGTCGCTTAAGTTTACACCACTCATCCTGCAAAATTAATCTTGAACTTTAAAGAAAGCAGAAATATGATTTCTTGATATTTCACTATTTTGTATATGATCGAGAAACAAAGTTAACACTATCACTGAAAATTTGTACTTATTTATGTAATAATGTTTTGTAAAATATCCAATAATATAAATTGTGAAATTAATCATTGCATTTCTTGTATATTTTATGAATTTGTTATATGTGCTGATATTGGTGAAATGAGCAGTGCCGTTTTCATTTGCAGCTAAGTGATAAGAGTATTATAATTCTATTTTAAGAAGAAAAAAATATTTTTTATTACAAATCAATAATTATTTTGGTTCTATAAATTGTAACAGGTTAAAAAATAAACTTTGTACAACACTACAAAGAATCGTTTTCATTACCTTGTCAACTTGGATAAATTTTCAAACAGAAGTAAATACAATAACAAAAAAATCATATCTTTTTTTCATAACTAGACTGATTTTAATTTTTTTTTAACACCCTTATACCTAATTCTTTAGTTATCAGGAACATATTTTAAAATGTAAAGGTTCACTATATTGTCTCTTTGATAATAATGAAGGTATTATTATTTAACAGCATTATATATAAAAATTATCTTAGCAAATTACAAATCAATTAATACTGCTTCAAAAATAGTAATGCTTATCAATGGAATTAAGTTCTAATACATAATACAGAAATGAGTGCATATAAAAACCTAACACACTGTGACAATACTCCACAGATTTTATAAAAGTACCGGTACTTTAAATCGCATTAAGAATTTAAAATTTCTTGGTGGATATGAACGTTGAAAGTTCTATGAAGATTCGACCGTAACAGCATGTTCTGGGAATATACTAAGAATTGCTTTATACTCATATTAAATTCTTTTTCTTCTTGACTAAATACTTGTTAACAACAAGATCTATCTTCAATCATCTTGTTCGAAGTGTTCTTGCACGAGAGTTTCTTAAAATTTATTTTACACTAGGAAAGGAGTGAGTCCATTCATCTGTTTGAGATCCCAGTTACGGTTATATAAAGAATATTGCTCCCGAAATCCACTCCCAGGCACGTTTAGCTTTCTTTTAGTAGAAACAATTATCATAAAAGTGTGGAAGCAAATTAAAAATACTAGGTTATTTAAATTTTGTCGACAAAATGCTGCTAACATTTTCTTTACAGATCTTATATAACACTGAAACCGGTTTCCACAGTGCTGCAGAACAGTTATTCAACACTGTAACACTAATGACATGGAAACATCACTAAACAATACTGAAATTTAACAAATTATAAATTAAAATTCTTTCCAATACAGGTATATGCAGATAGTGATCGTTTTCTGAAAGGTGTTAGTGATCATAACAGTTTTGCTCAATGTAAGAAAATCGTAATGCTCCTACGTTAATGTAAATAAAATGGTTGATAAATGCGATTGAAACTATAAGAAATGCTTTTTAGCTATTTATTTTGGGTAAGTATACCATTTCTATAACTAATCCACATAGAAACTTTTCGTAGCTTCATACTATATTGAAGTAATAAAATTACGTCATGATAGAACTATGCAAAGTGAACACAGAAACTAAATTCCGTAGTCTATGTTGATAATACTTGGTCTGTGCCCTCTTTATATTGACTTCCAGACATGGCATGACTAGAAGACAAAGTCACTTACAATATTAGTAAGGACTTTCTACCTTGAGCATTCTAAGATCATCATCAGACCTTCAAAATATTTTACTATATATTAGCTTCTTATTTCTTCACTTCCAGAGTCGATATTGTCTTCGACTTAGTGAAATGTACTTGATGTAAACCTTCTCATGTATGTTACTCGTTGCTTCTTTGCCCTGATTGAAGACTGTGTAGCTTGTGATAAATACCCTTCATTGATAGAAGTTCTGAATGCTTTCCTTTCTCTGCCACTTTCCCATGATTAATCACGCATATCACATCAGCGTCCTGAATAGTTGACAATCGATGAGCAATGGTAATGCAAGTTCTGCCTTCTTTTGCTCTATCAAGCGCCTCTTGGACAATCTGTAAATAGAACACAGAATATTAATCTCTCTTCAGTTTAAGTGGTCATATATGGACTACAAGTAGTAGTATTACTAGTTCTAGCAGTAGCATTATTACGCACAAGAACAATTAAAGCACTTAGTCAAGAATCAACATATAATCATAATATCATTTCACATGAAAATATTTTAAATTGCCCCCGGTTATTAATTTTCCAACTAACGTTGGATTATAACTGTTCCTTTCCTTTTCTTTCCAGAGTAAGAAAGGCAAGGGCCAAATATGGCACGTAAGAAGGATGTAGATTTCAAGTAAACTTTGTTACCAGAGATTATTATTATTATTAAATGTGCAAGATTTAACAAGACTCTACTCAACCAGCTAACCGTCGCTAATACGCACAATGCATGCAAGTTAACATTAAGAAAACAGGTTTATATGTTTATGAACGGATAATAAGCACAAGAGAAAAATTCTTAAAACGATACGAAGAAAAATATTAAGAATACAAAACAAGAAAATTAAATCATATCGTATGGAAATGATACCATTGTTTTGTTTTTGTTAATGATACTAATGTTTACTTATGAATTACAGTAACATTATGGTTTAAGATTTTACATATCTTTCCATATCTTAGATACCTTACTCGCAAGAATATTTCAAGGATTAGGGACCCACACTAAGGGAAAAGTAGTTGCGATATACCAGTTAACTGAAATCGATCAAAAACACCGTAGTAACTAGTTGCTTAATTAATCAAATAAATATTAGATTCCTTGTATCCACTAACAGATGAAAAAAAGTTCATTCAATTACTTCCAGGGGCGGGGTTGTCATTACTTACAATTTTATTGATTGATTGAATTGTTATAAATGTCCCGAGCGAGATGGTGAACTTCTAAGGACAGGACCTACAATTTTTGGGAAGTAGGTTTAGAACCCACTCCGTTCAATAAACCCCAGCGGCAATTGAATCCGTAACTATACGCACCGAAAGAGAGCGCACTAACCTCTTGGCCACCCCGAGGTCTTGCAGTTCTATTGAGTTTGGTCATTAACGTAGTTGCAGAAGGAGCGTGTTTAATACACATGATTCATATTTTAAAGTCAATTCTCAATCGGAAACAACAAGGAAAGACGTTACTTGTGTCAGTTAGATAATATGTGTAATATTTTTATATGCGTTTTCAGCATGTGAAGCGTAAAACATTTCTTACTCTTCTGAATATGAATCGACAATTTTTGCTTTAGTTCTTCGAAAGAAGGTACGGATGAGAGTTTTTGTGTTTATGTAATAAAGGTTTGGAGCATTAAGGAAAACTTTTTTCTTGGTTTACTGATTAACTAAAACCATAACTATGTCAATTCCAATTACTTCAATAATAATGAGGTCTAATTTAGTAACTTGTCTCATTTAAATTGGTCGACAGTAACGACCAACTTAACCTAGAGCCTATAGAACCTAACGACCAGTAACTACTGGTAGGTAAAATATAATTATTTCAAAGTAATTGTGAGTTATTTGCTTCTAATTCTTTTGTTCTGAACTGTGACTCCACATGTAAGTGTCAAAACTTGATAATATTGAGCCACCTTTCATTTCTGGAGCGGTGGACCGGTTGATAGTTCAGTTGCATATCTCTATTTAAAGCAAGAATGGTTTTATTAGTTTTATACTTTACTATCTATCAATATCAATAATTATAAACCAGATGATTAAATTCGCAGTAGCATAACCTTTAGATTTCTGACTTCTACCTATTAACCTAATCTGTGTGTACTGAATACATAATTTTACTATACGTTACTCAGAATTCCTTTAAATCATAGGACAGTCTTGAGGAAAGACAATTTATACTAATTCAAGTAACTCAGCCTTGCATTTGATACAGTAGGTGAAAACGTCCATACAATGAAATGACATTAACAAAATCGGAACATATAGAGAAGATTATGATTAATGTAATCGGTGCAAAAGAATCCTTTCAGCACTAAATTTAATTTGCTTACCAGAAAATAGTAAAAAAAGAGGCATAACTATAGAATACAGTGAATTCGTTAGCACATAAAATTGGTTCTTAACAAGGCTATAGTAAGTCGACAGCTTTCTAACTTAGTTCATTGATCATTCCACTAGATATGAAGAACATAGTAAACTAGACACTTTATTTCCTCCAAATTGTCAGTTTATTTTTGACCACTCTACAAATCGAAGTGTACAGGGCAGAAGAAACTTTATCCAAAAAGAGAAAGTTATCAAGGGAAAGAAAATAAACTGTGAATAACTGTTGTTTTCTGCTTTACGTAGTTTCTACAATAGTCAATAGCCAATTGGCTCTCACTTTTCTTGGTAATTTATCATGTTTCAGAAAGCAATGTAATGACATCATAATATAATTTTCAGATGTTTAGAACATACTTGTTATATCCCTGTATTCTTCAATTAGAAATTATATTCCAATTCTTAAGGTCTCGTAACTATACTATTGAATACATTTGAACTTTATGTCGTTTCAGAATCTTTCTGATCGCCTTTAGAGTTCACATAAAAACATTTTATTTGTTAATTTTTTCATGTAATCAATGTCCTGCTTACACCTGCACTTTTGAAGTTCTTGAAACCAAATTCAATGTTTGTTTCTTTGCTTTATAGCCATTTCTTCATAATTCTCATAATTTAAAATCAGCGTATTACAGTAACAAGTGTATTTATTAAGTGCATTGTGGGTTCATACAATGTGCCCAAGTTGGGTATTATATTTGAAGCTTCAGAATACTTGTAATGTGTAACATAGATGTTATATTATTTCAAAGAAAATATGTGTCATAAATGAAAATGGTGTATTTTCAAAAATGCATTTGTACCTTTTCACTCTCCGTATCCAAAGCTGATGTGGCTTCGTCCAAAAGAAGTACCCTTGGATTTCTCACAAGAGCTCTAGCAATTGCAATTCTTTGCTTCTGTCCTCCAGATAATTGTGTGCCTTTCTCGCCTAAAGGAGTTTCATATCCCTTGAAAAAGGAAAAATATGAGGAATGTGAATTATATGTATGAAGCAACAGCACAGCTAAACTCATATAGATAGGGTTAATAATACTAGTTGAAGTTCTCGAAAATTGCTCAGAGAGACGAAAGACTATAAATAATTAATCCTGATAAACCTTTGTTTATAATAATAAAATAATAGTAAAAATATATTTAGAAGTAAGATAATGTTAAAGAATATAGTGAAATAAACAGTTACAAACGTGTTTATAATTAATTACTTTTACATACCTAATGCAGTTAATAGTATAACGTCACGACACTAAATGAATTGTTTAAATTTCGGTTCTGTACTCAATTATTTGATTTTTACCGCATTATTATCCTTCATTATTATTATTTAAAAAGGAATATTTACCAGTGGAAGTGATGTGATAAAGTTATGTATGTTCGCTTGTTTAGCTGCTGCAATTATTTCCTCCATAGAAACTTCTCTTCTGTTATCACCATAGGCAATATTTTCTCCAAGTGTTCTGTCGAAGAGAACTGGCTCCTGAGACACAATACCAAGTTGTGATCTCAGAGCAGACATGTTTTTGGTACCAATATCGATATGATCCAGTTTCTGTAGATAAGAAGGAAAGACAACTAACAAAAATCCATTTTTGTATGTGTGTGTTCAGAGAATAATAGAGGTGTTTTGAACACATTAAGAGTACTAAAGCACAAAAAAAGGTAAATAAGTTTAATTGTTTTAGTTTACACATAATTATTTCCGTAAGAGGATAAAATCAGGAAAATTGGATAATTGACTAAGGAAAGCTTGAATTAGGTCAGGAAAAGGCTTACTTCGGAATCGGTATTTAAATATTATGAGGTTTAAATAGACAAATTTGAAAAGTGATCATATCACCTGACCACTTTCATATTGTTCAAGAGAATACTTGATAAGCATAATTTATAAATAAATGAAAGCTGTAGTATCAAAATTTGGACACGATAAAAATGTTTTGACTGATACTACAAGAAGTATACTTTATAATTATCTGTGGTTATGATACTAGCAGTAGTTTATGCAATATTTGAGTAAAATTATTACAATGAATCATTTTCTGAAAGCAAATAACTTGGCTAATTACCTTCGCCAAAAATGGTCAGTTGTATTTCTCATAGTTTACTATAGAGCAAAAGGGACACAGATGGCGCACCTTTCAAGTCAACGAAAGAAAGCTGTCTTTTATGTTTTTATTTACTTGAAAAATAGATTACATAATGTTTCAATCCTTTAGAAAGAATGTACAGATACGATGACTAAGTTCTGGACCACTACGTAGCAGCAATACGCATCCAAAACAACATGTTGCGTTTAGCCATCTGCCCCCTCGGAGTGGGACAGTTGATGCAGTGGCAGAGTAAATTGAAAACAATGCTTTCTAAAATCTCATCTTTCCGTAGTTGCCATATGATCGCTTACACTGTCATTTACACGTAAGTCATAGACACTATATTTTCTTCCGTCCACTACAAGATGTCTATATCGTAGGTATGCATTATGTCAATTTTTACTTGCATCTGTCATATGCTGTTTCAACTCCTTCCTTTCTTGTCTTACTTTCTGAGAAAAATCTTCCTCGATGAATATTGTTGAGTCTTTCAATAATTTTCTTTTACTCGGAAAAACCTACAAATTACTGGAGGTGGTCTGCTTCTTCTCTTACGGCCTACACGATGCACTCTTTGTAAATCATCCGGAGTAAGTGGGATTCGGAGGCGCGATTGTATTATATCCCGAACTTTGCTTTCGGATGGTTCCCATGTTTCATTTTCCACTTCCGCCACACCAAAAATTACTATATTTTGCCTCCTGGATTGGTTTTAGAGATCATCAAGTTTACTTTCGAGATAGTCCATGTAACGACGGAGGTCCTTGATTTTATTTACGGCCAGTTTGTTTTCTTCTTCGAGCTTGTATACACGCCTCTGAAGAATAACCATTGTTTCATTGAGTTTTTTCAGCTCACCCATAATGACAACTTCACTTCATTCATCACCTCTTTTAACTGCGCAAATTCACTTTTTGGTATTTAATTCTACTCCAGAGATGATCAATAGTGTCATCACAATGAACCCGAATGTAAATGATATTTTCGCTGTGTCACTCGCGTGAAAAAACATCTATTTTTAATTTCTTCTTTACAGAACAACAAGAGTATTGCCCGATTCTCATTCTTCACTCGGCGGTTTAGATATCTATTTCCGACACTTCACCACACAGCCCTTTCCTGAACCTTTCACCGGGGAGAGCAATAAAATGCGTCTTCACTCAACGATACTCACTCACTCACTCACTCATCTTCTTCTTAACGGCACGTAATCACCTGATTTTCTCTCTCCCACATGTAGAGTATTTGTCCAGATAATCTGAACGAGCTTCATCGAACTGTTTTGTGCCTTTGTGACATTTTGTAGAATCTTGCATAGACGTTGTATTTTCATGCAGTTCTAGGCATTCATTTTCAATGTCAATAATGGAATCGTCACTGTCGTGAACATAAAGCTGCAGATGGCGATATGATGATGAGCAATTGGTAGAAATTAGTTCAATGAATCGTTTTGAGACATTGTGTCATGAGTTTTTTCTCACGTAGTAGCACTGGATATACTGGGTTGTGGTATTGGAGAATGGTTTTGGAGTTCAGTAGTATCATTATATGTACTGGCTTGTGGTATTGTAAGATGGCTTAAATATTTCTTAATCTACAAGTTTAACTGGATAATATTACGGGTTACTGAGATTCTAGAACGGTTTGCTCAACTTGTGAACAGTTTACATAAGAACAAAAAGTGCGCTATTTTACCCCACTGCGTCGAGATGAATGTTTTTCCATACATCTAACCAGATGGCAGCACTTCATTTAAATGTTGGCGACAACTACGAAAGTGTAGATGACAATCTTCTTGAACATGGCTTTAAAACTGCCTTAATACTGCCTACATGAGATCTATGGTATGTACAAAATAGTGATGATAAAAATATTTCACTTAATTGACATGTTCTTACAAGTTTAAAGTAATGTTCTTTCACTTTCGGTTCTACCGAGAATAAATCCCCTACAATTTTCTTCTGTTGTGTCTTCGCTTAAACTGTGAAGGACTGGCGCCAACTTCTTCACTAATCATGTGATGCACCATCTGTCCCGCGCCATTTCTCCGTCCCCCACCCTACATTAATGAGACCTTCACTTGTCTGTGGTAAACACTAATATATAAACAAGCAAATTAGAATTTAAAATATATCTGAGCTAGATTTTATTACAGAAAGTATAAAAAAATCACTAAATAAGGGACAGAAGCCAGTCTTAGTCAAATCATACGTAAAATAGTAAAGTGTAATGTTCATGATGTTGCGGGTTCGAAACCCGCCTGAGAACTGGATGTTTGCGGATGTTAAAGTACATTGTACTCATATCATCGTGATGGGTAAAGGTCCATAGCTACTAAAATAGCCCATGTAAAATTAAGTTCACCAAACTTTTCAGTGATCAAAAACTAATATCTAAGATGATCAGAATGACAAAACGACAATTCGTGAAGAACAATATAACATTCTGTACAAAGAAACTGCAGTGCGCACAACATGAGACCACCAAAGTGAACTTATAAATCAAATTAACTTACCACTGTTCCAGAAACAGGATCATAAAATCTCTCCAGGAGCTGAATACACGTTGACTTTCCACACCCACTTGGTCCAACCAGTGCTATCATTTGACCCTTTCGTATATCCAAATTTAAACCTTTGAGAATTCTAGCCTCTGGACGCGTTGGGTAGAAAAATTCAATATTTGCGTACGATACACTTCCGTCGCATATCTAAAATTAATTTAAAGGAAAATAAGTATAATAGAAATGTGAAGTATTATTAATATAAATAATTTTATTTACTTGAATATTTGTCGTTCTTTCCAGCGTTTATAATGTTTATTTCTGACAGAAATGACAGTTGAAAAATTGGATGTTTGAAATGTCACCTCATTTTCCCACACTGTTTGATGGAATTCTATATGCCAATAAGTTGTCTGAGAACTATTAATGCTGTAATTGATGTATAATTTTCCACGACACTACTAAGAAACTCCTCTACGGTGAAAAAATTGTGGAAAAAATTGAAAATTAACAATTTCACTTCTATGAACTCTCCAAAAATAATATGATACACTGCCATATTGTACATTACTTAACAAAATATCCTCTAATTTAAAATGCAAGCGAAATTATCTCTACAATGAATCGCTAATTAGGAATACTTTCCTTACATCTAAATTTCAATGTGATCCTCACTGTTTACTTAGGAATTTAAATAGCTGCCTTCAACTAAATAATTTTAAGCCAAAACTAAATAATTTTAAGAATATCAGTTAAAAGTACAAGATAACTGGGCAAAGGCGTCACCCGGAATTTTCAGAGGGTGGGGGGCAATACTAAGGTCATTTATATATCACTAACACAAAGGAAAGCCCGGAAGGCAGTTTAAGGTAAAATTATGGTAAGGAAATAGGGATTACTTACAGGTTGTTGTTCTATAGGTTAACATACGCACACACTAACATGTTTAAGTACAGGAATCTTGAATATTTCGGTGATTTTACCTTCTGCTTGCTCGGAGAGTAACAGACACACACGTGAATAGAATAACGACTAAGACAACAGTGGCGCCACGTAGCGGACGACGCATCGAGAACAGTTGACTGTTATATAGCGCATGGATTTGCGAAGCGTGGAAAAATTGGCAACTGTATAACGTGTAAGTTCGAGAGGGAATTGTGCAAGGAAAATTGTGTCACATCCCTAATATTATATACATCCTAACCTACAAGTTCTGTGATGCCTTTTATGTGGGGAAACAGGTGGTGCTCTCCACATTCGTATTAATAACTAACGTCATTTCTGTACTATCAACAAACCGGATGCCCCAGTCTCCTTACACACCGAGTCTCACGACACCAATTTGGATCTATCTTTAAGAAGTGGAGATACAGTTTCGAGTTTCGTTTTTGCCATTAGCCGACATCCAGATGGCTCTGTTACAAAGTCGAAATCTTACTTCCGTACGGTTTTCATGACTTGGTTCCTTGTCATCTTTCATGGAAAAATTCCAAGAAGGGTCCACAAGAATCATTTGTGGTTTGAGGACAGAAGAGATCTTGCAAGACAAATAGCTTAGGGGCACTTCTCCCATCTTTTCCCTTCCCCCTGTCTCAAACAACTGACCGCCGATCTTAGGTTTAGTTTTGCTGCTTCTCGCTTTCCTCGCACTGGTTAAAAAAACAAATGCATTGACTTATGAACCAGTGGCTTAGATAAAGAGGGGATATGGGGGATATATCCCCCCCTTAACTCCATCTATATGAACTTGGAAGAGAGTATTTTCGCAAGAAATAGAAACATGTTTGGAAGCATATAATTGTTAGTTTTAAAACATAAAATTAATTGTAAGGATTATTACTACGTCCGTTTCCATATAATTGTTTGTTTATTCTAAATAGATAAAGGACCGTATTGTACATTCTGCGTTGTAGGTTCACAATTAAGTGAAAGTGGTATATAACCTTCAGAATAACCAGTAAAATTAAAAATTCAAAAACTTGAAAAAGCATACCAAACGTTTAGACAACAGATTTCTGAGGCAATCATATCGATAGCGTTGGTTAAAAAAAAAAAAGTAATGAAAAAAATTGTAATTCCTGTTACTAATAGTGTCAACGAAGGTAGATCGGAGAAAATTTCAAATATAAAAGAATTTTGCTTCTATGGTTGAAGCAGTTATTTTGTAGCCTACGTAGAGAAGAAATAACTAACAGATATTAGATATGAATGGAACATGGTTACATTAGATATGAATGAAAAATAAAAATTTCACAAACTGGGATAAGATGAATTTGCGGTGAACTTTATTTTGTATGGAGCATGCTAGTAACTTTTCACTTCGGCCTGACATGATTATGTGAGTGCAATGCTTATTAAAATCAACTCGAAACATAGTGTAAGTTCACGTGAACATAGCAAGAGGAAGAAAGAAATTAATTACAATTTCAAACTTTTTTTTACAAAAATCGCTTCTACGTCGTTCGTTCCGGCAAAACCAATCGAAATCGAAGATCAAAGTGGTCCTGCTAACGTGAACACAGCAGTACCAGACTGGACAAGGAGAAAAATTTGTTACAATTTCAAATTTTGTTCAAAATATCGATTCTACATCCTTTGTTCACTCAAAATTTCTGCTTGTTCGGACTCCATACCGAACAAAATCAAAGAAAAAATGATGGTTCTGCTAATTTCACATGAACATAGCACGACCAAATAAAAAATCTGTTATAATTTCAAACTTTCTTTACAAAAATCGCTTCTACGTAGTTTGTCGGTATGAAGCCAGTCGTATGTCGGTCGTTTTTATTTTTCGGTATGAAGCCAGAACAAGGAGACATTTTTACGAAACAAACCGGAACAAACTAAATGTAGAAGTGAATTTTCTAAAGAAAAGTTGAAATTGTAACAAATTTCTTTCTTGTTTTTGCTATGTTCGCGTGAACTATGTTCAGCTTCACTCCTGGCCAAAACCAAAAAACCGTTATTTCGGGGTTTC
>JAGDQP010014513.1:0-44971 GCA_022664845.1 Lepisma saccharinum | reverse complement strand
ATTCAATACTTTAGGCGATGCAAACACCGGATTTCAAAAACGTGCTTCTTATGTTGGTGGCAGTGCTCCCTTTGAAATGTTTGGACGCCTGCATACAGATATTGCAGGGGTCGACCGTATTCGCCCTAATAAGGTTACTCTTTGCGTAAAATTGTATCGTAGCAAAGATACGTTCTGTCTTATGGCAGGGCAAAATGAAAATTTTAAGGTTGAGTTAAAGGATGTTACACTATATGCCCGTCGTATGGATATATCAGCTGATTTGGCTCTTCAGTTAAATAGCTACATGCTTAAAGATACTGCAAAATTACAATTAACGCGAGTTGAAACTCGTGTACATACCATTCCTCAAAATGTATCAACATACAATCTGGATAATTTATTCCTGGGTAATTTGCCTAAAGGCCTTCTCATTGGATTTGTCTCAAATAGTGCATTCAATGGTCGATATGATCTCAATCCCTTCCATTTCGAACACTTTGATTTAAATCATTTTCAGGTTCAAGTTGGTTCTAAATTTTATCCTCCCACTCCCTTAACTCCAAAGTTTGCAGATCGTTTATACCTTCAAAGTTATTACACCTTGTTTTCCGGCACTGGTATTTTCCATCAAAATGCGGGCCATACCATCACCTATGATGATTATCCTCAAGGGTATACATTATATGCTTTTATTCTGTCTCCTGCCAATACGCTTGATGATAGTACTTGGGATGTTGTTAAAGATTCTCCTGTAAATTTGAAAATCGGATTTGCAAATCAACTTCAACATTCAATCACCTGTATTGTCAACGCACAATTCGATTCCCTGATCCAGATCGATAAAGATCGCAACATTTATACTGATAATGCTATTTAAAAACATACCTTTGCCAAATACCTCAAATCTATGACATCTATATAAGGTAGCAATAACATTGTATTTACCTCAGTCATTCGTGGGACGTCATGAAAAGAAGTATTGTGCAGTTCACAGCCTTTGACCGGGAAGATGGCGAGACGCAGGGTCTTGTGGTTAAAGAGCTTGCATTGTGGATCCCGATCAAAATACGTCGCAGTCGTTAATCTTCAAACCTCCATTTCCATTTACGGAGTTACCGATAGCCTTGAAGTATACCAACGATTACATCTCTACCCATACCATTGGACTTCATTGGGATGATGGTGATTTGGCCTATAGTGATCTTAAAACAATACTAATGATTTATACTCAGGCCAGTTCAGTGTTGTGTACCTACGGAGAAACACGCCAACATTTTCTCCAACGCCTTCTTGGACGGCCTGTAATTAACATAGAAGATCTCCAGTGTCCTAAATATATAGATTTATGTTTTCCCGTATCTTCGTGTGTACATCCACGACATCAGTTTGAAAAGTACGATGTGCAGTGCGGGAAGCTAAAGCGTATGGACAGTACCTAAAATACTTGGACTTATCTCGTTATATCCTTCCCAAGCGTTGTCCTACGTATATTCCAACACCGATTATCGACTCAGATGTGGACTCATAACATCATCGAGACTATTCTTTATGATTGTCTAAGTTCAACAGTATTCAGCGGTGTATGTGCCATAGATACTTTTCCTGTGCAAGTAAAACACCCAGCCGCATTAATAATAAATTTAAGTCCTTCCAATAGTAGCGGTAGTCATTGGGTGTGCGTATATATTAATGAAAAAAGAATCGGCGATTATTTTGATAGTCTAGGAAATTCACCTCCTAGACCCATTGTGAAATTCTTACAAAGAAACTGTAAATATTATTATGTAAATAGTGTCCAGTACCAACATGACCAGTCTGTCTTATGCGGACTGTTTTGGATTGTGTACATTTACTTTAAAGTTCGTAATCAAAATGTATTGAATAAATTTGATAAAACCAACTTAAAACAAAATGATCATGTGGTACTCAACTATGTGAGAAAAATAAAATCAAAAAATCAAAAATGTAAATCACTTTTCTATGTACCATGTAGTAGAGTAGTTTATTTGTAATAAAAACCTTTTACCTCTATTTTTTTTTGTTTCATTTCATGAAATAAAAAGCAAACACCATATCCTTGTAGTATAGATTTATTATCATGCAAGTACAATTTTACAAATGAATTGTGGATATTCCATCCATCACTTTTGATGCTTGTATCTTTAACCAAAATTGTAGTTGCATACAATTACGCAGTGCGCATGCATACTCGTGCACTGGCTGGTGGTAATTACAACATGAAGTATTGAGTTTGAAACTTAATGCGCGTAAGGCAGGACATCCCTGATCTTCAACATTCACAATGTTTTCCATGTGGAATAGTTTCCGTAATAATGTAATCTTTTCACTACCTTTACAATAAAAGACAGAACCCATTTCACAACATTGTGAAACAATATGGCGGATGTGGGATAAAGTATATCCATTCGTAGTGCCCCAGTGTAATCCGTGCAAATTGCGAGTTAACCATTCGACTTGTCTCTAATATCCAACCGGTAAATCATAACTTTCACAAGGTAATTTTACCATACAATGAAATAATAGGGTTGCATCACATGCAACTAGACAAAATTCACGCATAATGTATTCATTTGCCGAAATTTTGAGTCCCTGAAAATCAAGAATGTACTGCCTTGTGCTTAGTAAACCAGAACCAATAGGATTTTGTTGCTCAAGAATCAACGGTATTAACTGAGCAATACACTCCGGGTCTTTCATGAACTGATGACAAACTTTAAATAGTGTGTTTTTCCCAATATGAAAATGACCCTGTTGCTGAAAATGTTCATAATAGTCTTGAAAAATCTCCGGGTGGTTAATATGAGTTTCGACATGTTGTGCGATTACTGTTCCTGTGTTCCATACATACATACACTCATGCACACTATGTAAATTACATTCACTACATTGAATTTGATTTTCTTTTAAATATGCACTTATAGTTTTCAAAATACACTTGTCCACTATATATTCGCCCTTACAATTCAAACACTGAGCCATAATTCACTACACCACAGGGTCTTCACGGGGAGCACGGTCCTTGGCACGTAGTAATGTCACTATCTCCCAGGGACACGTTCTCAGTATGTGACGAATGCCCCAGTCAAAGTTTTCCTTCAGCGTAACTCCTGCTGGATGTTTCTCCAAATACAAGTGAAACAGTGTTTGTACAGTCCCTGGATCTTTCAGTATCAATTTCGTACGTTCTTCATTCATTCTATTTATCTTGTAAGCTGAGGTATTTGGAAATGTATAGCCTCCACGATGTTCAAAGCAGATATGATTGCATGCAGTGGTACAGTTATTAAAGCACCCTTCACAGAGCATGGCATGGTCGGGAAACCAGTCCTCAATGATCGAGTATATGCAGGCTTCATCCACCCAGCGCGGAGAGCATTTACAGGGCTCCTCTGTGGGCGGAGTAATAACAGCTTCAGTAGCACTTGCCTTCGACATAGTTACGTGTAGACTGACGACCCCTATAAGCAACATATATGTGTTATCAGACCGGAAGCGTCGGGGGTGGCCACTGTTTCCCACGGACGGTCCCTTCAGGACCGGAAGATCCATATGGTAGGGGTCACCAAAGGTCGTGAGAAACTTCAAAATTAAGATTAATGGGGCACAGGTGTTCAAATTTTGGTGGAAGGGGATAGGAGATTCTAGCAAGTCTCTACTGGCATGCCATGTCTTTTTTTACCGCAATCAAACCAGACAAATGCCGCGATTTTACCTACTATGTAAGTAAGTATTGGCCGATTACCTTCCAACATCCTTTCCTTTACCGTATTCCGGCATTGAGATACGTAAATACCATTAATAAATTCAAACTCATTAGTCAAGAGATACGTCGTCGATCTACCAAAATGTTTACTTTTTCAATGTTTCTTTCCCGGATGAACATACCATAAAAATCGATTAACAGAACTGGCAAGTTTACCTGTTTCTTATAACTATAATTAGAGTTGACAGACAATCCGGAATTAAATTAAAGAATTAACTGTCCCGAAGAATGCTTTTGGGACGCCTATTTGTCCAGTTTTTGTTGTTGTTGTGACTGTGAATTCTTCCTTAATATTCGTGAGCCTTATGCTAACGTAGAAAGGGTATTTTCCATCATAAAGGTGCAATGGACAGAGGAACAAAATCGACTGTATGTGTCAACAATTGAAGGCATAAATAAATTTACATCAAATGACCTTCTTGTACTAACACTCACAATTGCATTGTATCTTTGCCTTCACTCACCCTCAGGATTTTGCTTAGCCCTCACCCTCACGTCTTCGATTAGCCCTCAATCTCACGTTGTAAATTTACCTTCATCCTCACTCTTATCCTCACTTACAAGCCATTACATACTAAATTCGGAGGAGCGAAGTTCCGCTTGAATTGAGCGTAATATTTCATATTAGCAGAGAGGTAACAGAGACCACTCATTTAGAGCGAATTTTTATCTGAGTAAAGATGAGAAATTTCAGCTCGAGAAAAAGTTGGAATTTATGGAATTTGTTTTCTATGAAAACGTAATCTGTTTTAGATGAATTTGCATCTATTCAGACAAATTTTATATCTCTTGAACACAAAAACTACGCAATGAAATGTTGAAAATGTAAAAGGAAGCAAAAGGCAGCATATTCATAAGTAGGGGTTATGATTGAAACAAGTGAGATGGAGTCCAGTCGGGGAACTGTGCGTATAAGCTGCTGGCACGCTTCAGCAGCGACCATCCTATTTATATGATCAATGTTGCATTCAAAAAATTGTGGCGAAACCCTTTCAACGACACCTCAACCACCTTCCTAGTCCTACTAGTTCGAAAGTTGTAAGATTCCTCCTCCTAAACTTGAGAACCGCCACTGTTATCTGGATAAATGATTCGGGTTTGAACTAGTCTTGCCGAAAATTTTCCAACGACACATGAACCACCTTCCTAGCCCCAGTAGTTCCAAATTGAAATTCCTCCTTCGAAAGTTGGTAACCGTTTATGCAATTTGGATGAATGATACTGGTTTGAACCAGAGCTGAAGCCGGATCACTTTTAGTCAGCAAACCGGGTCAGCAAAATTCGATATATCCCTAAATAAAAATATCTTTTTATATAATAATAAGACATGGTTACTTCCATTTCAATTCATCCAGCTTGGTTTATATCATGGTTGCGGATGTTCGTTTTGTCTTTTTTTTTTCAAAAATTATAATGCAAAATTAAGAGAGCCGTATTTTATTGTTTTCCGGAAAAATATTCTGTGAAGTGTTACAGACTCTCAAAATAGTTGCCAAGATCATCTACTGGCATCAAATATGAAAATGATAAAAAAATATTTGTTTCATGTTATATTATATCGTGTGTAAAAATCATTAAGGGTGAGCGGATACTTTCTAAAGAAATTAATTGCAATATGCAAAATTTAATCCTAAATTTCCGATATATTATAATTTTTAACTCGGGTCCTATTAGCCATGTTGGGATGCGGTTTTTGGCATATGATGCATATACCGAGATCTATAAGGATCGTATTTTAGTTTTCACCTAAAGTGAGTAGTTTGGACCCTGTGGAGCTATGAACTGTTTAAAAACTGCCGAAGAGCTGTTTTTGAACGCCATTTTCTAGAAAACCCCACTTTTTAAAATTGTGAAATTTTTGGAGTAGAAGCAGAAGCACTCAGAAACCTGAACTTGAATGTCCCTTTTCCCGTTTCTTCGTCCCGGCCTTAGATATTCTGCTTCCTCCCCTAAAAAATGCGTAATGGTCTTTTATTTATTGTGTATATATGCAATTGGTTTTGTTATTTATGATTAAATTTTTTATGGATAATTAACATGTGAATGTTTTAGTAATTTTTTTGTGAATTGAAAAGTTAAATATATTCTCTATACAGGGAGGTTATCAATCTCCGTACCAAAGCTTTTATTTGGCTCCTATTGCACAGAGAGCTTTGAAACAAAAATATACGTACCAAATTTCATATGGGGAATCACATGAATATGTTGTTGACAGCACTGGGTTTCGATTAGACTTTCTGATGTTGAATTAACTCCACACCTTCGGGTTTAAATTTATTCTTTCCGGGGATTTATTATTTCCACTATTTCTATATGTTGTTATACTATTGTTAGTAACTTCCCGGTGTCATGTTCTTGATACTGTGGGCGGAACATTGCCGTTCCCGGTCACCACTGAAAGAAGTACTGTTCAGAACTCGAAAATCAGAAGAAAAGACTCGAAAACCCTGATCTTCCCTTCGGGTCACTGGGTCCCAAGCATAGACTTGGTCCTAAATTTGGCCCAATGACGCGATTGACCCAGTGATCCGTTTCAGTTCTGAAATAGAGTTGAAACCATTTCTTTGTTATCTGTCGATATCTTTTATTACGCCATTTATAATGATACCTCGCTACCAGGGGTATACAAAAGCCTGTGGCCGTTACCTTCATCTTTAATTTTCCTGAAGGAGCAATCGCCGGGAACGCCATCCCACAGGCATGTGACCTACTTATATTACAAGTGCCTGCCTAGCCCATAAATATAAGTGAAGAAAGCTGTGATGATGACTGCTATTCTTCCAGACGTGGATTTATTGACACAGAGTTTCTGGATAAGCTATGATGGTTTGCCATTGCCTTCCATTTTATGAAAAAGGCGCTCAAAGGACGGCACCTAAAGTTTAAACTTTACTCCAAACTAGTACGTTCAATCTGTCTCCTCCGGGAATCAAAGAAAGAAATTCTAAACGTAAGACAAACGAAACAATTCCCCGTCAACGCGGACACTTGCACAACACATACCAAAATATTTCTAATGTTCATTGGTCGATTTTCAAGTCAATCTGAAAATAAATAATTTTCTCACTTTCAATATTTTCTCGTCCGATATTCTCTTCCGTTCTCCGCATTTTCCAGAAAAATCATTTTGCAGAATGGGAGTTCTGAGCTCTATTCCAAATGTTTCTTACAACACTAGAGATAGAATGGGGGAGAGGGAAGGATAGAAGTGAAACTTACGGCGATCAGTATATTTCGTGGTGTTTTCCAAGGGACTCGGAGCACAGAGGAGGGAGGCAGAAAAGAAGACTTTCAGCATTTTGCTGAAATCTAACATCAACTTCATTCATGGCTGGAAAGGGGCTTTCAAGTTTGGAAAATGCACACATAAAAGATACAAACATCACGTTGTCTTTCTTGCCGAAAGATGGAGTGTATGATTGGAGAGCTTGTAAAGCGCCACCACGGTGTAAGAAACGTCACCAAGTTGGTCGGGACTCAAGTCTGCTAACCAACCTTAAGCGTTCAAGTTTAAAAAGTAAACGTAAACTATTAATGCAAAAGGGTGGAGCATTATTACCTTTATTAGTAGGACCTATTTTAAGTGCTGTTGCTGGAAGTTTATTTAGAAGTTAACATGTCTCACTCACAATTTCAAAAAATGATACTCATACCAGAAGATGCTTCTAGTCAACTTGTTTCTTGAATGAAATCTAGCGTTTCTCATCAAGAACGTTTAGGTCAAGAAATATCCTATATTTTAAATCGTACTGATCTTTCAATAGAACAAAAATGGAAATTATAACAACAAGCACTACATCGATACTTTGAACATACTCCCTTAGCTCAAAAGCCTATCGCAATACCCCTTTTTGATAAGGAAGGCAGTAATACAAAATCACTACCTTTATTTTAATTAATTTTAGAATCAATGCCAAAAACGTTAGTGAGAAAAACATCAACATTATTAAATATATTGCTCATCTCAAATCATATCAGTTGGGATTAGAGTGGTGCTGTAAGCATTGATAATAAGGTACTCCCAGGATCAAGTATTATTGATCTCATACATGGCATTATTCGAAAACGTACGTCAAAACATCCTGTAGTGCTTGATGTGTTTAGGTAATTTCTTCGAGATATTAATGTTTCTAATGAATTAATCAACTTTCAATTTGGTGCTCATGCTGTTAGTAGTATTGATCGTTTCATTTCTCAAAAGAAAAAGAAGCAGAGGACGAAAAATATTATTTCTCGAAAGAGAAAAGTAGTAAACGTAAGAATAATATTTTTTAAATTAAAAAAAATATAAACATTACAAGTTTTAAGCATGTCACTATCAAAGTTGTATTATACATATTCAGATCAAACATCTCTCGGAAGTATTTCTAAATTACAACGAAAAACAGGTTCACAAAGAAAGAAAATTAAAAACTGGTTAGCTTCACAAGATACATATACTTTACGTACCCTGTTCGCAAAAATTTTCCACGGAAACAATATTATGTAAGCGGTCCAAATGAATTATTACAAATGGATTTAGCAGTAATGCAAAACGTAGCAACATATAATGATGGCTATAAATATGTTTTATGTTATGTAGATGCGTTTAGTAGATTTGCAATTTGCATTCCAGTAAAAAATAGAACAGGTGCAGTTATAGCTAGAGAAATTGAAAGTATTTTAAGTAGCTTTCGTACGCCTTTAGTGATTTAGGAACGGAATTTTATAATCAACATGTAAAACGTGTTTTCGAAAAGTATCATATTAATTATTATAATGCGCATTCTGAAATGAAGGCTGCAATCATAGAAATGTTTATTCGAACTTTAAAAGAAAAAAAATACAAGTACCTTACTTCTGAAAACACTTATCGTTACATTAATGTTCTTTACGATCTTGTACATAGTTAAAATTACACTCTACATTCCACAATTAAAATTGCTCCTATAGAGGATAATGAAGAAAATGCAAATCAAGTATGGCAAACATTATATGGAAAACAAAATCGCGTTCCAAGTAAATGTAAATTTCAAAAGGGTGATTATGTCCGTATTAGTAAATATAAACATAAATTAGAAAAGGGATATTTACCAAAATGGTCTCGGGAAATATTTATTGTAAATCTTTGTATTCAGAGTACACTGGCCAGACATCACCGGACGTCCGTTGGGTGCCCAAAATACGTCTCGAATGTCCGAAGAGATCCAGGATATCATGGGATATCCATGGGATGTTCGCTGGACATCCGAAACAGGACGTCCAAATTATATCCATCCCGGACATCCTCTTTATGTCCTACAATGTCCAGGATTTTCCTTCCAGATATAAGTGTGAAGATAGACTCAAAGACGAAAAGAAATAATGTTGGGAAATTGGAGAAAATATGTACTACCTTTACTGGAAGTGTTCTCTGAGCATTGTGGTACAACTAATTATTTGCGAAAATCTGCTATTTAATTTTGTCTAAAATGCTCCTTTTTTTATTAATAGAGAGATTTGGTGTTTCATGCGCGTGAGTTTGCTTCACATTCAGAAGGTTCCGAGTTTAAATCAGAAACTTCATGTCCAACTTGGCTGAGATTTCACAGTTTTCGGCAGTCCTTCCAAGTACCCTGGTGGTTCTCGATTAATGATGGAGTCGCTTTCCTGTTATTCCTTATTATAGGTCAATTTCCAGATGCTAATATAAAAATTCAGATAAATATGTGTGGGCTAGAGTTATTTTGATGTTTTATGAGTATGAAATGCCATTTTTAACTGCAGGCTTGGAAAGATATTTGGCAAGGAACCTGTAAATTTCTTGCGAAACCTGAAATCAATTTGCCTATTGACATTTTAGGAAAGTAGCTATCAGAAGCGGAATCTGATCGTCATTTGTTGAAACGTTATTGGCGAATGGGAAATGCGCTTTCATTTGTTTTTGCTTATTCCAGCCGAGGGAGTGGGTTTATATATTTCGTGTAACGTTTTACTTTTAAGAAAAACTGAAAAATTGCAGTGACGATATTAGTTTATAGAAAATTGCTTATATACACTTGAGATTCATTTAACTAAATCTAATGGGTCCAAGAGTGATTCGGTGAAACGAAAATTCGGTTAGGCCAGAAACATAGTGATTGACATACTGTAGTTTGGTATTGTACAACACGTTAAAAGAGCAACTTTTTTTTAAAATAAACAATTTTTCAAACATAGACCTACCACTATAATGTTAAAGTATAATACAGTACAGTACACGCTACTGAATTTACAAAGAACTTTAAAGAAAACAGTCTTTTCTTATTTTTGGCTTTCATTATTGACCGTAAGAGTACCCGTTGCCTACTCTATTATACCGAGTGAGCGAATTATCTATAGAACGTTACCGGCAAGGCCGCTTCTAAGTTCCATAGACGTGCAGATAGTGCAACTAGGCGTCAGACCGAATGTTGTGCTAGAGTGTGCTAGATAGCGCTAGAATGTTGAAACTTGCAACGCTTGTTCCTTTTCTCCCCCTTACCTCACAACTTAAGGCGCTACGACGACAAACGCATTTTACCGGTAGTTCTTCACTATGTATGCACTCCAAACCATATCATGAAAATCACTCTACGCATCACTTTTAATTGCTTTTTCCACTTGGAATCTTCGCAAACGATCTCTCTTACGCCGTAGTATTTATGCATTTTGAAATTCTAGACACTTCAATGACATAGGGCTACGTTAGGCTAGAAAAGTCAGATTAGATCGTTTTTTAAACTTGTGCATTTAAAATTCTACATATTTGACTGACATGGGGTTTAGTGTGGTTACGTGTGCTTAGGTTAAATGAGGTGAGGTGTGGTTAGGTTAGTTTAGGTTAAGTTAGCTCAGGTTATGTTAGTTTAGGTTATGTTAGGTTAGCTTAGGTAAGGTCAGTTTAGGATAGGTTTAAGTTAGGTTAATTCAGGTTAGGTTAAGTTAGAATAGATTAGGTTAGGCTAGGTTAGTTTAGGTTAGGTTGGTTCAGGTTAGGTTAGGTTACATTATCCCTGATACACTATACAATGCAAGTCATATTTAATAGGCGTTTATTTTTGTAAGAATTTGTCCGATTTACGAACCTGGCCTGCAACTGAACTATCTGTAAAATATGTAAAATTACCACATTGTGATGGGTTAGCAGTATTTCCTCTCTTGCACTGATATTCCTCTGAAGATATATATTATTCATTTGTGTTTAAGACAATGAAAGTGAGTTAGACGCCCACTTATGTTGTAAGTCCACATATGCTATGTAGCTTAATTAACGTTTAACGTATACCGTGTCTTTTATGATTTGTAACATTGTGTTGATCACATTGCATTGAATTCAAGGGGTCGTGTGTTCCAATTTGCTGTACTGTATTTATTTATCCGGTCATGCTGTATTTATCCGATGATAGAAGCTTTCTGAGTAAGTAATAAACACCGACCGAGTAAGCTTCTTCAAAGTAGCATTGTGAATATACTTTTTTTAATGACAGGAATACTTCCGGCGTTCGTGAAACAAGTTGGGGATAGGAATGTTCATGTCATTTTTGTAGTACCGTTACTCCGTTACCGGGCCTGGATGGGACATTTATAGAAATTATGAATTCGTTGCTGCCCGATGGACATACAGGTCCTATAAATGTACGTTGCTGACCTAAAAGGGCATCCGTAGAATGTCGAAAAGTCGTGCTTACGGATGTCCGATGACATCCGTATTTGTCCTTCAAATGCCCATTGCTGACCTAAAAAGGACGTCCATAGAATGTCCAAAAAACCTTGCGTGCGGATGTCCGATGGATATCCATATTTGTCCTTGAAATGTCCGTTGCGGATCTAAAAAGGACTTCCGTAGAATGTCCTACAACCTTGCGTACGGATGTCCGATGGACATCCCTACATCTCCTATAAATGTCCCTTGCGTACCTAAAAAGACGTCCGTCGGATGTCTACAGGAGTTGCGTATGGATGTCCGTACATCCGCGGGACCTTTTTCGGACATCTTATGGACATCCGACATGTCCGCCAATGATATCCATCGGATGTCCGTGTGTTGTCTGGGTGCTAACATACAAAATTAAAGATTGGAATGGAGACCCCGACAAAGGAATCTTTTACACACAAGAATTTCAAGCGGTGACTGTGGGAAAGGATAAAACATTTTTAATTGAAAAGGTATTAAAACGTAGAAAGGGTTGGATATATGTCAAATAGCTAGGATATCCCTCTAGAATTAATTCAAGGGTTAAACATAAATCCGTTCAGTCATCATGATGATGTCTTCTGAGGAACAAGATGAATTTTACATGACATTACCACCAAATGTGGGTAGTAATATTTTTGAAAATAAGACTTCATCCTATACCACAAAATTATCTCAACCCATTTATTTACAGGGAAAGTGGATGGTAGGGTTATGTTGTGTTTGCATACCATGGAGTTTTTACAATATTCGAAAGGAAGAACAAGTAGTTGTTCACATTAATGGTAAAAGTGAAATGTATTATGAAGTAAATTTTTATCCTGGATATTATGATTCAATTTCACATATTGTTTCATCGCTCCCTCTTAACACAAAACATGCTAAACCAAATCAAGGAAAGTCTCTTTATAATACTTACAACTTGATCGAGTATTACAAATTAGTATTGATAGTAAACATAATCAGGTAGAAAGTGATGATACTTCCGTTAAAATTGAAAATATTCAAATGAAAGATCTTGCTAATACTACTGAAAAAGATATTTTTTTCATTTTACTATGATAAAAATAAAAAACAACTTTTCATGAAATATAAACGAGATTAAAGAAAACAGTATGTTGTAGGAATGACTGTTGGCTTACAAAATGTGTTAGGATTCACAAATCCACATGTACAAATAGCAGGGGTTCATTTTCAACCGAAATCGGAAAAATGAAAACTTGTGTTTATCAATGTGAACCATTTCAATGTAACCTCGATTATAATATTCCTCCTGAAATTAATGTTTGTCTTGACACTGTAAAAGATCAACCTATTGTAGGTAAATTCCTTTGTAAAATTAGCATCTATGAATATCAATATGGTAAAATGCACTCTTTTGTATTTGACCGTCCACACCATGTTAAAGTAGAAAATAAATATTTTGATAACCTACATGTGGACTTAGAAGATGAACAGGGAGAAAACTTGATATTTCAATTTGATACTTCAAATATTACACTTCACTTTAAGGGGAAGAAATGATTTCGGAAAGTACGAATGATAGTTTTTACATTACATTTAGTTTGAATGCTAGTACAAAAACATATAGCAATAATCATCCATAACAGTTTTTAAATATCTTAATTCATCGTATTCATCTTAATAATTCATCATGGATGGTAGGACGTAGTGAAATTCATATTCCCTTAACTTGTTATATTGTAATTGAAGGTCAAAATATTATGTGGTATGAAACAGTAGATGGTGATAATGTAAAATATAAAATATCGCCAGAATATTATTTTTCTATACCCTCATTGATAGAGGTTACGAATAAAATCACTCCAACTTTAATTTACTTTGATTTTTCAAGGACTGTTACTATTAAAACGAATGCAACAATGAAATCACGTTATCTTTCACCCATACTTGCTTTAGAATTAGGTTTCGAACTTGGTATTCATTTATTAAAATTAAAAGGAGCACAAAAACAGCCTTACATTGACATTGGGTATCACCTTATACAACCACAATTTGTAGGTGATACAAAAACACCCTTAGTACGTATTGTAACCATGTCTGATACTAATCATGATAAAGTACAGACAATAAAATTTCAGAAAGTACATTATTTTTCTTTAAGTAAGCTTTCATTTGACACAATTGGAATACTACTAAAGGATCATGCAGGACGAAATATATCATTCGCATCCGGGACATTGACCATAACACTTCACTTTCAACAACACTCGTGAAAATGAAAGTTACAATTCATGGTAGAGGCATCCCTTATTTTGCTGGACCAGTTTATCAGCGTGGATATGGATTAGTGTGATTATTTCGAGGTCTCTTTCGATTTGCTATGCCACTTATTAAACAAGGAGCAAAAGCAGTTGGTCTACAAGCATTACGAACAGGAATGCAAGTCGCGGGAGATGTATTAGAAAATAGTCCATTTAAAGTATCAGTTAAAAGTAGAGTTCATCAGGCAGGTTCATCTTTAAGAACAAAAGCGGAAAATAAAATTAATCAGTAGCTCAGTGGTAGTGGTAGACGACGGGCGCATAAACAAAAAGCTCTTCTTCTTCCTAAACGTAATAGACCACCAATTATTAACAAAAGAAAGAAGAAAAAGAAGAAGACAAACTCTTATCGTGAAAGGGATATTTTTACTTAGGTGATAAAATGTTTTTCCTTTCAACATCAACTAAATAGTGTTGTACTAATGAATTTGATTTACAAACTCATGACTCAAACTGCTATTAAGTCGACTCGTATGCAAAATTATCATCCTATTTCTACACTTACTTCAGAGGGGCCCATTGGATTTGTCATTCCGGGTACTTGTATGTACGTTGTAAAATAACAAAAGCTAATGGTGATAAGTCAGAAGTATGTAAAGCAGCAGAAGACGATTAACCAGCAGAGTAAGCTGATATTGTAGCACCAGTAAATAACTTCGTTCATTCTATGTTCAGTCAAGTCAATGCATATTTAAATGATAAATTAATTTCTTCCTCTTCTGGCTCATATGCTATTCGATCTTACTTGGAATCAATACTTAATTACTCTGAAAATGCTTCGAAAACTCATCTCACATATGCGTTTTGGCATAAAGATACTGCTGGACAATTTAATACTCTTGATGAAAATAATGCTGGTTTTCGTAAAAGAATGCAAATTGCTAGTGGTAGTGCTCCTTTTGAAATGTTTGGACGTGTTTTTACATATATTGATTGCTAACTTAGATCGTATACTTTGAAATAAAGTAAGTTTGCGTATAAAACTGTTTCGTAATAAAGATTCATTTTGCTTAATGGGTGCTGACAATTCCAACTTCAACGTTGTCTTAGAAGAAGTTGTATTATATGCACGTCGTCTTACTATTTCCGCTGACTTGTCTCTTCATTTAAATTCTCACATGGAAAAAAATTCTGTAAAATTACCACTCACTAGAGTGCAAACACAAATCATTACTATTCCACAAAATGTAACTTCATTTAATATTGATAATTAAATTTTAGGTAGAGTAGCGAAAAATCTTGTCATTGGATTCGTAGCAAATACAGCAATGAATGGTAATTATCATTTGAACCCCTCAATTTTGAATATTTAAATCTCAACAAATTGCAGATTCAGGTAGGCTCCAAATTTTATCCACCCACTCCCCTAACCCCTGATTCATTCAAAGTTACTTCACCCTGTTTTCTGGTACTGTGATATCTTATCAAAATACTGCACATACGAGTACTTCTCACGATTTTGCAAATGGTTATACCATTTTCCCATTTATTCTGTATCCTACAAAAAGTATTGATGATTGTACTTGGGATGTTGTAAGAGACTCTCCTGTTAATATAAAAATATCCTTTAGTCAAGCACTAGGACAGTCTGTATCATGTATTGCCTATGCACAGTTTGATTCGATTATAGAAATTGATAAGAATAGAAATGTATATACCGATTGTACATTTTAATTTCAAATTCATTCAGTCACAATGAGGATTCTAGTACATTTCTCTGCTCTCACACATGGCGAAAATTACGAGGAGGACCACGAAAGATTAGTCTCGAAAGAACTTATTATAAATCGGGATTTGGATTGTTCACAAAGGTGGATTTTTAAACCTATTTCCCCTACTCCCAGCTGACAACACCCTTATGAATACATAACGATTACTTCTCTCAGCATCTCTATGGTCTCCACTGGAACGATGGTGATACCTCCTACAGTGAAGTTAAAAGTGTGGTTACCATATATACGCAGTAGGTAGTGTAGTGTACACTTTCGGCAAATCAAGACAATTTTTTCTCCATTCTATCCTTGGAAAAAGTGTAATCAACCTAGAAGAAGAATTAAAGTGTCCTCGCGTTTCTCAGTTGGCATATCCCTCAAGACAGTGTACTCATTATTTCCATCGATTCTCCTATTTTTGATGTGCAGTGAAAGAAGGATGGACTTATGCAAATCATATCAAATGAACTTGGTTTATCAGTGTTAAATTAAAAGAAGTGCGTAAACATACCAAGTACTATAACAAACAATGTGGACGGACCAGGTGATGAAAGTGATAGTTTATCTGCAAGTGTACTGACTGGCATTTATGCCATTAATACATTACCTGTTCGTGTACAGTTTCCAGCAGCACTGACTGTTAATTTAAGTTCTTCCTCAAGTGGAGGTAGTCATTGGACTGCAATTTATATTAATGAAAATACAAGTGTTTTTATTTTGATACCTTTGCAAGACCACCTCCTAAGCAAATTGTTACATTCTTAAAACGAAATTGTAAATTATATAAATATAACAAAATTCACCTTTATGTGAAGCTACTGCAAAAATGTGAGTTTTTAATGTGCTCAATGCTTCTTTTATTAGCTTCTGGCCCGCAGTGCACATTTTATACAGATTATGTTCATATTTGGCGTAGTTCACACACTACGATTCGAGATCACTTTTAGTACATATGCAATTTTAAATGAACTTTTTGTTCATAAATTGTGTATGAGTACACCAGCAATGCATATGTTCTAAAAATGCGGCGTAGTTCATATTAATTTCACATATTATGCCCTGAAAGCGTGCTAAAACTTTAACATTTTCGGGACATATTGTGAACTTTATGTGTACTTTATGTGTGAACTTTATGCGTATTTTAGGTGTACTTTGATTTTCAGTTAAGTCCGGTGGAAGGGTCAAGTTGGAACATGATTCATCATTAATAACGTATCCTTCCGGCGCACAGTGATCATGAATGAAAAAAATAAGCTGCAACAACCGAAACAGTCACACCACTTCTGCGATCAAATATGTATGATTAGCAATTTAATGGATAAACAAAATATGTATAGTTTTAATGAGGAACTCTTGTCAGGTCATAATTTCTTACACAAAAGTGTGTTCCGTTTTAGGAAACATAAAATTATTTGGGTGGGTATGTATGTATGTCTGGGTTATGCTTCTGCAATTTTTGGACCAACTTTGGTATCTAATTTGTAATGATCGGGAGAGGTTTATGAGTATGTTTCATGTTCGACCTTCGTTTCGTTGACACGCCGTTCATAATAGTAAACATGGTCGTAAGACAACAGTAGTACATGCAAGACAATTTGTTGTACCGGTCTTTAAACTGGTTTCTAGCCTTCATTATTAGATCTGTGAGGCTGTATTTGGTACGAGACATTTGTAGAGGGGTTGCGTTTGACCCCCTCTCCAATAACTTAGGGTTATTTGTAGATGACCACGTGTAAGTTTGATTGATATTTTAAGTAAGATATAATAACTGGATTAATGTAATCGCGGTTTTACTGCCCCGTCGTTGCTCGCTGTTGTCAGCTTGCCGGCCGCACCACAACGGCCGTTCGCGGCGTTTGCAAAATCCTGTATGAAGTCCCGCGAAATCGCATAGCGATAGCTTAAATTAGAATTTTGATTTTTACAGTCTGTGTGTCACCTTACAGGTTTGTGGATTAAGATCATAGTTTGAGAACTCCATAGATATTAGATTTATTCTTTTGGGATTATTGGTAAGTGAGAAAATTAGAAATTTTCAATGCGTTAATTATTTTCAGGTGTACACGAGAATCCAGTAAATTAGTTAGTTATAATTTGTATATGAAATATTGTAAGATTCTTCACCTAAGATGAACGTAGATGTTTCCTCTATAATGTCGAATTTTGAAATATGCATACTATGTTTTTTGTTGTATTGCAAGGTGGTAAAAAAGGCCACACACTAACACAGGCACTATATTTATTACAGAATTATTTTAAGCCCGGAGTTGTGGATGTTTGTTTTTCATTACACAAAATTTCTTGATATTAATTCTTTATAGCAAATGCAACTACAATAAAACTCCTAGTTTTGCACTAGCATTACTGTCACTTTGTCTAGATTCAGAGGATCATCAAAATATCGTGATTGTACTACTGTTATCACCTGCAACTCGATGTTTCCCAGTATGCATGAATTATAAATTTTAAGCTTTTCTTTAGCCGTTTCTTAGTAACGTTAAATATCACTACATTTGCTGTGTTAATAATAATGTAAAGCTATATTTATTAATGTTCTACGAAAAATATGGTGCCAATTCAGAACTAAGCCATACAAGATACATATAGATATACAGACAACAGATAGGCCTACAGTTAAACAAGGTGTTAAATATTGAAGTTTGATAGCAATGCAATTATTTTATGTAATGGTTGCTGATTAAACGTTTAAACAAATACTACCTTTGTCAGAATTAGTCAATAATTGTTCTGTATAAGGGAACAACTAATTAAAAATTTTACCTCTATCCTCTAAATTTGCATTTTATTTACAACATTTAGGCCAGAATAGGGAATGGGAAAGAATTCGGAAAGGTGTTGGCCAGGGCCTATGCTGAAGGAGCCCCAGGATGTGACTGAGGAAAATTGTAGAAAAACCTCAATCAGGATGGTCGCCCGTTGGGATTGAACGCACAGCCTCCCGAATGCTACGCAAAGCTCTACCACTGATATACGGCGGCTCCGTCAATATTCTAAATTTCCAGATTAGCTTAGTTACGTTAGTACTATTAACTATTAATATTTTGAGAATAAGGCAATTTGCATTTATACCATAATATCCTGAAAAGGCAACAATAATAATAGTTTTCTGTCTATATAAAACAGAAATCCTGACTGACTGACATATCAACGCCCAGACAAAACTGTTTAAGCTCGATATTTGGAATTTATGTCTAATCTGGCTTTAACTAACCTATTTCACTGATGTTCGATAAGGTAGCAAAAGACGTGCATATTTCGATAGTAGAAATGAAAAAAAGTAATCTGTTTTTTAAAAAGATCGCTGACCTGTAGTGGAATCGAACCCGATACCTTTAGAACGCTCTCCAGTGATTTATCCACTAGACCGTACACCCAGATACTCAAAGATGGCTTCCGAGTCGAGTGACGTTGCAGGCAACAGCTAGTACTTAGAATAAATTAACCTGACCCCGCATAAGGCACGTTAAAAAAATTCAAAGAAAGTTTCCCCTTTTCATCTTTCTATATTCTAATCTAGCGGCAGAATTCTTTTGCAACGGAATTCCGATACTTGAGTTTCATAATTTTCAGATTATAACGTTGGGGAAAATGCCGCACCCCAACGTTTCCCGATCATCAGAAAGTGGATGGGGCCTCGCTTATTTCCCGACCATCACGAATAAACCTGGCCGCGCCCTTTTCTCGACCATCAGGAAATCACGGGGAGCCACCTTTTCCCGATCTAAGGCAATTGGAGGGTCTCCATCCTTTTCCCCCCTACAAGTGCTGGGGAATGGTCGGAGTTTCGCCTCTATGCCGTCAAGTCAGAGATCGACGGTGGCCCGGAAATGACCCAAGACCAACTTGTGGATGCACGTCGACCTTCCCCTGTAACAGCCTAGTTTGCTGTTCCATTTTTATTTTTCTTCCCATTTTAATTTCTTTGTAATGTTCTGTTTCCTCTCGTGCTCTCCTTGTATTTTTCTCTTTGTTTGGTTTTAGTCATGCTTTGGGCGTGTTTCGTTTTAGTTTTCCATTTTGTTTTCTGTCTTTATCTATTCATGTTTCCGTTGACTTGTATTTAGTGCTTAATTTTGATTGGATTCCAGTCAATGCTTGGCGTTGTGTTTTTTGCTGATTGGTGTGAATCAGCCTTCATCTCCGGTTGATGGGAGAACTGCTCTCCCCTCCATGTTAGTTTTAGTTCCATTTTTACCGACCCGAAGGATGGATGGGTGGGCTCTACCGTTGTTTCTATCTTCCGAGCCCTAACTACAAATTGGTAAATATACATGCCAAAATTTAGCTAAACTGAAGAATATTCCGATATTATTTAATCTATTCCGGTGGATTATATTCGTAGTTATTACAAGAACAAATTCTATACAAATGCTACTAAAACTTTTCATCTTGATAAGCTAATTTCGAAATTTTCACTGCAATAAAATTATTATTTTGGTTTTATGATTATTTGTCAATATGGGTTATATGTACTAAATTCTAAATGGGCCGCTATTAACCGAATTCCTACATTTTAAGTATCTTGTCGTTCGATTCTAGTAATCAATTACCAACTTTAGTCTCCCAGTTTCCAATTATATTTAAAATTCCCAGTTAGCCTTGTTAACAGCTACCATACATCACCGCAATTACTCAAATTGACGACAATGCTTTTCGACCATTTTTACATGCAGTTTTTTTTTATAATTTTGGACTTTAATTGTAAATTTTAAACCTCGAAATGATTATTTATTATTGGTTTCAACTACAGCCACTATTCTCCGTTTAATTGTCACATTTATATGATTATTATTGGGATTTCAATATTTATTCAAAGATTCATTTGTATAACGTAGTAATAATCTGTTATGACGTCATGCCTGCTTTAAGGCAAACTGGTTTCTTTCGTCAAGGTATGTTTTGTGCACTAACTTAAAATCTGTATGAAATAATGTGGTAAAACCTTTTTCAAATTAAATAGCAAAATGTTTTAATTATATTGTGAAAATTTCAGTAAAAATTATTAATAATTATAGAAATTATGAACATTTTTATCTGCGAAACCAACTTTCGTTTTAACTTAATTAATAATGTGTACAAGATAGAAGATACACATTTATTTGATTTCTACAACACAAGCTTAATTCTGTTCTGATTTTAACGAAATTATTACCTCCGAAAGCTAGTATTGTGCAAAATCAGATGAATAACTTGAAATTTTGAAATCTTTATATTTCCTAAACATTTTGAGTTTCTTTTCAAAGAACATTGTCTATATAACCTCTCAGTTAACTAGGTATTACGTAAGGTTGTAGTTGAGTAACCATATTCAGTGTGTGATATTATTGTGTTGTGCAGTGATTTAATTAACGTTTACTATGATATTCATCTAAATTTAACTACGTTATTCATAATTAAGTGAATTTTGAAAGCAATTGATACTAATTTATTTCTCTATTTCGGTTATCCTAGCGTTTTTTGAGAGATGTGTTTTAATTAGATTAGGTTTTGTTCATAAATCTGTAGGCCAGTGATAGGATTCTTTCGTCAGCTGTGATGTGAAACATTGGGAGAAGAACTATATATTGAATTCCGCAGATACAGTTATGATATGTTAAGTGGCTACATTAAGTGATATGTGTGAAGAGATTATTTGCATTTGCGATAGATAATTACACGACGCTTAGGTTAGATTTTGACCGCCGTTTTCTTCGTCGCTTTTCTTTAAGGAATTGCTATTCCAGACTACAGGTCTGGGCCCTACTAAGGTAAAGATAAGACATCTTTTGCCATCCTGTAGTAAGTACTTCGAAGTGGTTATAGATGCAATTTGAGTCGCACATGAATTGTTATGCGTATCACCGTATGAAATTATCTGGAATATTGCGATGTGATTCTAACCAATCTCAAGGATGAATTAGCCAGGCGACTGGAGCGCGTACAAAATGCCTGTCTTCGATTTATTTTCCTTTTCAAGTACTCAGACCACCTGACTCCATCCTATAGACAATTAATTGTCAATGCTAAAACTTAAGGAAAGACGCAACTTACATAGACTCACACTTCTCTTCAAAATACTTCGCCTTCAACAACCTTCTTACTTGCACGAACGCTTTCAGGCCCTTAGCTCCTGCCACGATCGTAACACCAGGTCAAGGCAAAGGCAAATACTCTCGGTCGCTCATCACTCTTCTATTTCCTATTCCAAATCGTTCACTGTTTCCACCGTCCAAACTTGGAATGATCTTCCGCCCGAAACACAACTACAGTCCATCTCAACGTTTAGGAAGTCGATTACAGACCTGCTCCAATTAAATTCCTAGTCTTTACACACTCGACGATGAAATAAAAACAGTAAAATAATAATAATAATAATAATAATAATAATAATAAACAGAAGGAAAGGATAAGAGTGAATGCACAGCTCTTTTTAAATATTCTGATAAGTTATTTTTGTATATTTTTTTCAGTTATTGTTATTAGTAGTAGTATCATTATCGATGTATGTCCATATGTATTATCAGCCATAAATTGTAAACAGGCTTATGTTTTCTATAAAATGTTAACATGTGTGTGTGTGTGTGTGCATTGTGTCTGTTTATACGTCTTTTTTTTCTTTGTGTAGTTATGTGTACTAATTTAGTGTTTATTCTTTTTCTTAATTATTATCCAGTTATACTAGTATTAATATTGATAGCTTATTTAGATTTTGTATGTACATGGTTGAGTGGAAGAGAAGGCATTTGTGGCCTTAACTCCGCCATGGAAAATAAGTCAATAAATAATTAAAATAAATTATTCCCAAGTACAGATTTTTGTTTCTTTCTTTGAGTATCGCTAATCTGAACCAGCTGGTACTTCAGAGTATGAACCGATGATCTAATTGAAAAGATTGGAAGTGTCGCCTTATCAGTATTTCCTCCCTCGTACATCTTTACTGTCTTTTAGCAGCAATCACAGGGATCTGGAATCCTCTTTCCCAGATAATCTTAAATCTGGAAGACATTTCTGCACCGCTCGTCTGGGGTAGAAAATGTTTGGAGCTAGAGTGTAGTCAGATGTGTTGCCAGGGTACTCTAGGCTCCTGGCGACCCTATTTATGTTCCTGTGTTGCGTGGGTACTCTAGGCTCCTGGCGACCCTATTTATATTCCTGGGTTGTGTGGTGTTACAGGTTTTGACGATACCCAGCCAGGATTTTGGTGGTTACACCCCCTCTACTTCCCGACAACTAGTTGGGTTCTGCCTATCTCCGACGCCGGCCCGACCAAAATCCCTGAACATTTGCTGTCTTTGTCGGCATTTGGTTTTCTAGGTCAGTGTAAGTTGATTTTCTCCTCTGTCATACTATGAAAATGTGGTATCTTCAAAGAGAGAATTTTTTTCTGTGAAGAAGTCAAATATAAGGCTGCAGTCATTTGCAATGTTTAGACCTATCAAAAGAGTATCTACATTCAAAAAAATCATTTGGTTGAATTACATCCTTTTACTTCCGAAAGGGTTCACAAATGACCTTTCGTCGAAAAATGCAGGATTTCGTGCTTAATCGGGATCTAATACAAAAACTGAAATTTAAAGCAAGCCTTCTTAGTGGTCAGCTTACAACCAAAATTGCAACTTTTATTTCTAATTGGTTTGGTCAGTGAAAGCGGATACAGCTTCATATTACTATACTGCTTTTAACTCCAACGAACAATTTTTTTCACCAAAGCACTCAAATAATTGCAATTTTTACTGTGATTTGAGCACATAGAAAGCCTCTCCAGACCAAATTTCAGAATCATTCATGGTGTCCCATTTGAGATATTTTAGACCCTATTCCGGCATTATCTCTGTAGCAAGAAAGCGCTGTGATTCACCGCCCCGAATTTTTGTAAACAATAATCCTGCTGATACTTTTAAACATCACAAGAGGAATTGCAGGATTCTCTTAACAAGCTCCTTCCCCAATACATGTTGACCTTCATGAAGATACCACATTCGCATTTGCATCGAATGGGAAAGAAAATCCGCTGGTATTGGCAAAACCATTAAAAAATAAATGTTGCAATTTCTACTGTGAGTTGGTCGCATACAAAGCTTCTTCGAAACCACATTTCGTATTGTTCCATGAGGACGCATATAAGATATTAAAGTTCGAAATCTAGCATTTTTTCCAAAGAGCGATGTTTGAACACCCGTAGAAAAAAAATATTGTGATTTAGGCGAGAAACTCTTTTGGGAGGTCTAAACAGGACAATATTTTGCAGAATTTTACTCAACTCTTACACCCCAAAACCCTGGTTTAAAAATCGAATTTTATACAATTCGTAACTCATTTTTCTCCCTAACTTTTGGAATAAAGAAATTACTTTTAAAAAACGGGATTTCATATCATCAAAGTACATTTCAAGAGCTACCCAAGGGTTTTAAATTCAGCTCACTACTTATTTTAGTTTTTGAGATATGCAGGTTTCCGTACATGTCTACGGGAGTTAAAAGCGCCACCCACCATGTTGGAAATATGGTCGCCCCGGGAGATATAAAAGCACAACATTTCTTTCGAAAGTCGTTATGACCACACACGATTTTTTTTTAAAACGTTCACGCAACATTTTTTTTAAATTGGATGATTTGTCCAGGAATGACCCAATTTTACTATAACTAAGCGACACAAATCTAATCTTCCTCATCTAAAATCACTATTGTATAAAATGGTCTACTTAACGTGATTCAATCTGGTGGTGTTTTATTAAGACGAATCTTAGCAATAATTTTTTAGTTGTAAAATTGCGCATGGTTAAAACCTTTGCTTTCTAAACCAATGCCTGACGGATATAGGTTCGAGCCCTGGTCACGACAAACATTTTTCGCTCTAGTTAATAAGACAGTAATAACTTCGCTTCATCAGAGAAGAACGAATAGAATTTGGAACTAAGCTAGAGGAAAAGCATTTCATAGTACTGATCTGAAAACCTGCCGAAAGAAACTAAAGTACAGTTTAGTGTCCTCATCGTTGGTGGGGATCGTGAACATTGGGTCTGCAGTCTGCAGCGATGATCAGACTTTGAATGTTTTCCCTTGTAACCTGATTTTCTTTTAACAGTCTTTGACTATTTCAAGAAGGTAAATTTGAATAGGGATATGTTAATTCCGTATGACAAGTACATGCTAACAAATACTCTACACGCAATTATGTATTGTTATTACACCATTTAATTAATTTGCCTTTGACATTCGCATATAATATACCGACGTTCTGTCAACCCCCATCACTGCTCTGATGTTTTGTTTAGAAAAAAGTAATTACTTATACCTTGAAATGATTGTATGAATACTTATGAAACTGATTTATTTTAATGTAATTTTTATCTAGTTATTCATAATTTGAGGAATATATCATTACAGACACAAATGTCCAGAACGGTGTTCGAACCCAGGATCTCTCGTTTAGCGCTCTACCACTGAGCTAACATGAACATACTTAACAAGCTCCTTCTGAGAAAACTCCATCTAAAGAGACATGACTGAATTTTCGGTGTCCAAAACAATGACATTCATATACGTTGCAAATGCTGTTGTTTTGTATCTCCTTTGTCTTGTTTATTGTACTATGAATGAGAAAAATATTTTTGCTATCTTGGCTTTCATTGGAGACGTTCTTTTGGGTATGAAAACTTAGGTGAAAAACAATTACGTGATCAGATGTATGGATAGCTTCAAAATACTGTATCATTACGTATTTCAATGAACATTACTTTTTTAATACTTAATAACATTTCAACATGCCTATTGCACTTAAAAGAAAAAAAAAAACACTTGCACAATTCTTTTACAATTGCGCAGGTTCACCGTACCTTTGAAGGCTCGAACCTAGCATCTTTGGTTTACTGTTTTTGAAGATAACCGAAGCTTGACTTAGAGAATTTTCAGCTCAATACAGCCTAATTAATACAGTCAACCTTTCTGGAATAGGCTATACATCTATGCACATGTAAAAATCATGAATAAACCAATTCAAGTCAGTTGAATAAGCTCCGTGCAATACGTAACTGTAAGAATAAAAAAGCGTAAAGCATTAGTTCAGAGTGCACCTAGTGTTGTTATTCGAACTACTGCAAAAATAGGTAATGATGTTTTAAGTGGTAACTTTAAACTTTCTGCTCGTCAGAAGCAGAGGTTCCGTCGACATTATGTGCACTCTTTCTGAAACGATGAATTTTAAACGGAAACGCAAGCTGCTAATGCAAAAAGGTGTTTCTTTTCTGCCTTTATTAGTTCCATTTCTAGTGCAGTGGCTGGAAGTTTGTTTAATCGTTAAGATGTCTTTGCAGTTTAAAAAAGTCGTACTCGTTCCAGAAAATGCAAGTTCGCAAATGTATTTCACTATGAAGTCTGTAAAGTCTCATCAAACCTGTTTGGATAATGAAATGGATGAAATTTTAAAACGAAGTGATCTTTCTACGGATTAAGAATGGAAAATGTATCAGCAAGCATTACATCTTTATTTAGAATATACTACACTGTCTCAGAAACCAATTGTTTTACCCGCTTACTATTCTGAATCTTCAAATATGTTACCTATTATTCAAAACATTATTAGTTCAGTACCAAAACTCGTTTGCTAAAAAGACTCAAATATTATTAAATCTCCTGCAGGCTTGCAATCGTATCAATTGGGATCAAACTGGCTCAGCATCCATACATAAGAAAGTAATGCAAGGTTCAAATATTATTGATCTTATCAATGATGTGGTAAGAACCCGAACGACTCCTAGAAATCCAATGGGCACTCAACATTTTAAAGAATAATTACAAAATATTAACATATCCTTAGAATTAGTTAATTTTCAATTTGGCGCAGGTTCTACTAAAAGAGTAAAGCAGAATAGTGCTTGTCAAGGAATAAAGAAACGTTTTTCTTCATTCTTTAAAAATTATAAAGAATACAAGTTTTAAATGTTGCTTCACAAAATGTATTATGCTTATGGAGATTCAAATTCTTTAGGTAGTATCTCCAAAATGAAAAAAAAACTGTTCTTTCTCAGAAAAAGTAAGAAAATGGTTAGCTTCACTAGTTATATTCATTTTACATGCTCCTGCACGTAAACATTTTCCCCGTAAAAATATTATGTTAATATGCCTAATGAATTAGTACAGATGGATTAAGTAGGTATGAAAACGTATCAAAATAAAATGATGGCTATAAATATATTTTATGCAGCATAGATGCTTCTAGCTGATATGCAATTTGTATTCCTGCTAAAATATAAAAAGTTCCTGTCATGGCAAAATAAATTGAATCAATATTTAGTAAAAGAAAATTACATTTACTTCATTGTCAAACAGATTTAGGAACAGAATTTTATAATTATCATGTGGAACGTGTTTTTCATAAGTATCAAGTGAGTCATTATGTGTACATTCTGAAATCAACGCTGTTTTCGAAGAACTTTATATTCGTACCTTGAAAGCAAAAAACTTTACTGCTGAAAATACTTATCGTTATATTCATATTTTGCAAGATCTTGTAAAAGGTTATAGCTATACGAAACAATATTCACCTGTGCAAGCAAATTATTCTAATGCTGAAAAAATTCGGGAAAGATTGTACGGTAAACAGAAGAAAGGTAAAAAGAAATGTAAATTTCAACCCGGAGATTATTTTCGAGTAAGTAATATTTATGTAAAATAATATTTACAGAAATGGTCTCTTGAAATTTCTTTAGTGGATCAATGTATTAAAAATAATCCACTTACTTATAAATTCGAGACTGGAATGGTAAACTTATAAGAGGTTCATTTTATCAAAAGGATTAGAAAAGTATTTGTAGAAAAACGGAAAAATTATATTATTTAATTGAGTATATAAAAGTATAAAAACGTGGAAAAGGTTGGATTTATGTGAAATGGTTAGGTTATCTTTATTCTATGAATAGTTCGGTTGAACAAACATCTGTTCAGTCTTTAACATGCTTTCGCAGGAGCAAGCCGATGTGGTTTATGTTACATTATCATAAAATGTTTGAAATAATATTTTCGAAAATTAAACAAGTACGTATAATACGAAACTTTGTTAGCCAATTCATTTAACGGGAAACTGGGTGGTAGGTTTAAGTGGAAATTCTATTCCGTGGAGTTTTTATAATATTCAAAAAGAACAACTTATTATTCAATTAGGGGAAAAAAGAATATAATTTAAAATTTCCATCCGGATATTATGAATCAATACATTCGATTTTAGATACTATTCGTACGACTTTACGTAAACAAATGGGAAAAGAATATGAGGGGAAAGAAAATTTACATGTATGTGAAGAAACTAGTATTCTTAATAAAAAGTTTCATGATGAATAAATGATTAGTGTTAAACGGATGATCAATGACGATCCTGTAGTAAAAGAACAAAATCTAATCGTTATTCCATGTGAGGAGAGTAAAGATAAAATTTATATTTCTCATAAACGAATTACTAAACGTGAATATATTTTCGCGATCAGTCCTGGATTGCAAAATATTTTAAGATTTAGTAATAATTCTAATGTGAATACATACATAGTTCACTTTTATTCCATGAATCAGAAAAAAACAAAAGTTTCTAAATGTTCCTGCCATTTTCCACAAAAGTCTTGATTATCTTAAAATCTTTACGCTATAAAATCTTTACGTTTATCACCCATATTAGTATCACAATTAGGCTTTGGACCTAATATTAATATTTTAAAAGATGGTCGTAATACTAAATAGCCATTTTTAGACATTGGATATCCTCATCAAAAAGATAGTCGTAATACTAAACAGCCATTTTCAGACATTGGATATCCTCATCAAGTATTTGTTTATACAGATATTATTAAGCCTTAGTTTCTACGTGATACAAAAGCACCTCTTTTACAAATTGTAAGTATGACCGATAATCATCATGGGAAAGTGTAAACCATGACCTTTCTGAATGTATATAATTTTCCACTTGCAAGATTTTCATTTGACACTGTAGAAATTCTAAAGGACCATGCAAACTGAAATTTGCCATTCGTATCTGGGACAATGACTGTAACATTTCACTTTAGGCGCTCATTAAAATTAAAACATATATAATTATGCAGAGAGATAGAGGTATACTTTACTTTGGAGAACTTGTTTGTTAACAGGGACATGGGGTTTAGAATTTATTTTGCCGACAGCTTTGATTTGGTATACCATCAGGAGCAAAAGCAATAGGGCGACAAATCTTAAAAACAGGAATTCAAGTTGCGGGAATTTCCTTGAAAACCGTCCTATTAAAGAATCTTTAAAAGCACGAGTTTGCGAATCTTTAAGAACCTATGACATTATGACACAAACTGCTATCGAATAATCTCGAATGGTAGAGTATCGGCCAATTGCATCTTTCTTCTGATGGACCTATAGAATTTCTCGTGCCTGGAAATATTGCTGAATATATTTTTGCTCCAGATATTTATTTTAATGTCAAATGTAAAATATTAACGGGAAATAGAGATAATTTACAACTAGCAGCACAAGGGCCACCAGCCGTTCTGGCAGATAACGTAAGACTGGTGAATAACATCTTACACGCTCTTTTTCGCCAAATGGATGCTTCTTTAAATGATAAAATTGTTTCTTCTTCAAATGCTATCTACCCATTTAGATCATATTATGAAACTTCATTTAATTATTCTGAAGATGCAAACAAAACTCATTTAAACAGTGAATTATGGTATAAGCATACTGCAGGTAATTTTAATAGTCTCAATGAAAACAACGCTGGTTTTTATAAAACAAAATCTCTTGCTGCTGGTTGTGCATTCATCGATATGTGTGGACGACTTAATATAGATATTTCTGGATCAAATCGAGTTTTTCCAAGTAAAGTCAATCTTATATGAAATTAACTCGTAGTAAAAATGTATTTAATGGGGGAGTTGTTGGACTCCCACCAGGCGCCTCCCCAGGTGGCGGATAGGGGAATGCCTATCAGATAAGATGGGTACCGGATTGACGAGGCAGACCAAAACCAACACCGCTGCCTTGCGGTTTAGTAGAGAAATTTTTCGAAGGCTAAGGGAAGAGGACCCCGACAGAAAACTCCCGGTCCTCCAGGTTGGGGGTTGAGCGTAGGGCCAACAACCCTATCTCGTAAAAGAACAGAAGTTCAGAAACGGATACAGAAGCCTCGGAAGGACGGAAAGACAGATGACGGAAAGGACAAGATGAAGGATCAAGAGATGGTACTTGCAACTTGGAATATACGTACACTACTAACATCAGTGAAGATGCAACAAATAGGAGAAGAAATATGCAAAAATTGTGTTGATATTGCAGCAGTTCAAGAGATAAGGTGGCAAGGAAAAGGAAAAATATAGAAACCCGAATATACTTTATTTTACAGCGGATCGGAAGAGAGGCCAGGATTGCACTTAACCAGATTCTTCGCGACTAGAAAGATGACAGATAGAATACTACAATTTGAGCCCATAGATGAAAGAATATGCAAAATAAGATTAAAAGGAAAGTTCGGAAATGTCACAATTATAAACGTATATTCTCCAACGGAGGACAAAGAACAAGCAGTGAAAGAAGAATTTTACGAGAAGTTGGAGAAAATATACAACACAATCCCAAGACATGACATGGTACTAATAGCAGGTGACTGTAACGCAAAAATTGGAACGGAGGAATGTATGGAAAAGATAGCAGGAAGATATACGTTACATCAAGAGAGCAATAAGAATGGACTAATGCTAGGACAGTTTGCAAAGAGGGACAACATGGTAATCAGAAGCACACAATTCCCTCACAAGAGGATTCATCTCGGAACATGGAAGTCACCAGACGACCATACAGTAAACCAGATAAACCATATACTAGTAAGCAAAAGACATTGCACTTCAGTAATAGACTCAAGGAGTTATAGAGGACCGAATGGGGACAGTGATCATTACATGGTGGAAGCAAAGATTAGAGAAAAATTAAGCAAGGTACAACAAGTGAAAGGACAAAGGAGACGTAAGTGGAATCTAGAGAAATTCAAAAATGAAGAAATCAAGATGAGGTACAAGGAGAGAATGGAGGAAATACTGGAACAGCAAGAAAGAAAACGAGTAACAACGGAAATAAATAACATAGATGACAAGTGGGGAAAAATAGGAAAGATCTTAAGAACAACAGCAGAAGAAGTAATAGGAAAGATGCGGAAGAAAAACTACAATGATTGGTTTGATGATGAATGCCGCGAAACAATAAAGGAAAAGAATGAAAATTATGAACCAATTGAAAATTAATCAAATATGGAATGAAGAAATTTTAAAAATTGTGCTTCAATAACGTATTATTGCAACTACGCTTACGGGAATGTATTCAGTGGACACTTTACAAAACAAGTTAAATATCCGGCGGCAATTATAATAAATTCAGGTCCGTCAACTTCCCTTGGAAGTCACTGGACTGCAATAAATATTAATAAACATGGACGGGGCAGTATTTTGATAGCTTCGGAAATTGGATCTAGTAAACCAATTGTATTTTTAAAACGAAATTGCAAATTATATCGTGTAAACAAAACTCAAATTCAACACGAAAAATCCATTCTGTGTGGAATGTTCTGTACAGTTATTTATTTCATTGTGCGAGTAAAAATTTAATTTCTACTTTTCAAACTACGAATCTGCAAAAAACGATGAGATTGTAAAAATATTATAAAACGAAAATAAAAATGTAAATAGTTTTTTCGTATAAAGGTAAAACCACGTCTTTTATTTTAAAAATCCATGAAAGAAAACAAAAAAGAAAAGGTAGAGTATACAGATACATATTTATATTACAATTATAAATTAGTTATAAGAAGGTTCAAAATGTGAAATAGAAAAAGTTTAAAAAATGAAGACAGCAGAAGGCAGCTTGCATTGAATGGTAAGTACTGCACAATATTAAGCAACATAAGTTCTACCATGTTTCCTCGAGTATAAAAAATAGGAGACACAAAATATCAAACACCTGAGCTTACATCATGCAAAAGTTTAAAAATATTTCAAACACAAAAATTTCTTCAAACATTAAAACACAACGTGTTCTATCTTGCTCCACACCGACCTATTTTCCAGTCAAACAAACGAATGCGAAAACAAAAGAATCTATTGTTCACTAAAGCATGAGAATGTGTAATGACCTCATTATACTGCCAACGTTATATTAAGAGTTTCCCGAGGTGCTCGCTAGATGGCTGTACTTTTGTCGTTGCAAAAGCGAAGCGAGTAACTTTTTTATATTTTATTTAATTGTAAAGTGCAATATGGAATCAATGGCACTGGTTTTGAAAGACTTAGAAAGCAATTGCTAATTTATTCGACACTGAATTTAAATGTAAGCAGAGAGAGAAAAGTTCAAGTCTACCAGTTAATTGCATGTACTATGTATGTAAGTAGCACTTGTCAGGTACAAGATGCAGAGGTAATACAGAAGCAATTGTATTATATTTTAACCCTCTATTAAATAAACTTATTTTGTTGTGGCATTTCTTCGTCTTCTTTTATAGCTAGACGTAGTGGAGGAATTGTCTGCATTGCCCAGGCTGTTGAAAAGCGCCGCAGCAATTGTGGATAAATTTCTCTGCAAACTTCGCTTTGTGTCACCACTACGGTGTAGCTTTGGGGCACTTATTAGGTATAGGTTATCAAAAGACATCGAGCTTCGAACCTGCAAGAGCGACCCTGAGAAGTTATAATTGATGTAATGGGATTTCTTATGATTTGACCGCACAGCTGCAACGCTTCATATATATTTTATTATTATTTACGGTTGTGGATTCAAAGGTACAAAAGAACCCATTACAAATGTAAAGAAAAATTAAGTAACACCTGCACACTCAAATTCTAAGAAAAGACGGAAGATGTTCTATCTTACTCCGTATCAACCCATTGCTAAAGTAATATTGTCATTGAAGTGGTCGCTGTCAATCGAGCGCCAGAGATATAAGAATGTGACAAACAATATAAAGTAACACCTGAGTCCTCCTTTGAGCATGTGGCGGATGCGAAACATCTAAAAATTCACAAGCTTATAAAATGTGAAAACAATCAAGTCTGCGCATGTGCAGATCCTGACCCCCAAGAATGAAAATGTGATAGAATTAAATATTTTCTAACGAATATTGAAAAATGTGAGAGGAAAAAGTCGTGCAAGTCAGCGGACATGTTTAATCTGCCTTGACTGTGAATGTGACAGTATTCCCTGTCAAAATAAATCATGATTTCCACCCTAAAAATATAAAATTTTAAATTTCATCTATCACCTCGCATTGTAGGGCTTTGGAAACTGCGCGGGCGCTTCACACCGGGTCTTACGGTTTCGCGATCTGCACGGGGTCGTATCATCGGTTGCGGTACCACGGCTGGCTGCGGGACAATGGCAACTGCGGAATGGCGGATGACAATAAAAAAAATCCAATTTAATTATCTCCCTGGTCCCACTTCACCAAAATTTCAGGATACCTGCGTAACACATACAGCAGTACTACCAAATAACAAAGAAACACCCTCAAGGCCATATAACAGCAATAAAACAAAAATCCACAGTATGTTACATATCTGTTCTTACGGGTCTAAAAGTTTGCTGTTATAATGATATAACTGTACACATAGAAACCACAAAATTTCACATCCTTGCTAAGAAGGAGTAGCCATATAAATTAGAAGTCCTAGTTTAATCTTAAGATACAATCCTAATGTTAATCTATTATGATTCGAGAAAAGTAGGGCGGAGACGAGGTTTCCGATTAACCACATGCTTCGTTCTTTTATGAGCATCTCTTACACATGTTTCCTTGATCGTCATGATTAGAACACGGATAAATACTCTCTCTTTAACTGCTAGCCATTAAAATAACAATTATCTTAGTTTTATCAAAATTATGAGTACTTACCGTTGCCGAACAGCTATCAGACGATGACACACAAGTTATTTTAATAATTAAAATGAATGGTGTGTTGCATCGCTTCAACACATCTTCGAATGTCAGAGGTATTTTTGGTCGCGAAAACTCAAAATATGTTCCTACAAAGGGTCCGAATGTTTTGAAATCACGTCCAAACAATCTCATAAACCCACTGCCTAATTGAACAAGATCTAAGCTCCTATCCACTACGAAGTGCCACGGAAACGCTTTGCAAAATGTAGATACACTAAGCTTCAAATCTTTAGCATCTGTTGATAACGAAGGCAAAGCGCTTCTGTAACTCGGCACACACACTGAGTCACTGCCACATGATTCATCTATTCCACTATTACTAACAAGAGTTATCTGAGGAACAATATGATAACGAAATAAACACTTTTCACCGCACTCAAACATTGTCTCTATACTAATTTCAGTACTGTACAAATTACGAGAGATGGCTTTCATCATTCCCGCCAGAACATACCCTACACTGGCTCTGTCTGTACTGAAATGTAACACTAAGGCGTCACCTTCTTTTGTGCAAATAAAGGAATCTTCGTTAGCTTCAAACACTTGATCTGATTGTTTTAAAACATCATGCACACCGTCTAAATTGATAAGAAAATGTTCCAAATCACAGCCTAAGCTGCGAACCGCTCTTGTAAACATAGGTTCGCAGCAAGACAAAAATAATTCTTTTCCTAGTTTCTCCAGGAATTGTTCCGTATTTGTATCTGAAACACACACAAAAAAAAGAAAGAAAAATATATTAGATACATTTTCAAAAAGAGATTAAATATATCAGTTACGATATACTGCAATATATAATTTAGTGCCATAACTTGTTTATTTTCTTGTTCTTTTTCCGAGTATTTTTGTATAATTTCGTAAAATGAGGATGTACAATTACAGTATAAATTTATTTGCCTTATCTAGAGTGAGAGTCACCTTTTTCTAAACAGAGCTGAAACGGGTCACTGAGTCAATCAGGTCAAATTTTGGACCGGGTCATCGGGTCAAGGCCTTCGACTCAGCCAGACCCGGTGACCCGATTTAAATCCGGTAACGCGCAAGACAAAGTAAATTCAATTATTTTCCTCCGTTTGAGCAGTGGTTTTTCAGGGGTGACGAGGACGGGAGATTTTACCTTAGAACACGAAAAATAAGACGCCCAAACTGCCGGTTGATAATATTTCCCAGACTGGGCCAATTAGGTCAAGTTTAGGACCGAGTCACCAGGTCGCGTATGTTCGGGTCAGACCGGGTCACTAAGGCGACCAGGTTTCAGCTCTGCTTGAAAAACGCATGTTTAATAGGTACTTAGTTAAATTATTATTGTGAGTCTAAAAGAAAGAAATCACAATTTCACATAATTGCATAATCAATGACTCTTTAGGAAATTTAGCTATATGTTTCTTACCAGGGAAGCGACCCAGAATGGTCGCAACAGTAGGTCTCGTGTTATGAACCTTTTAATGGTTTACGGTTCGTGTGGGAACGCATAAAAAGTGTGAAGTTTTGGGCATAATAATAATAATAATAATAATAATAATAATAATAATAATAATTAATAGTTGTTCAATGCATTTAGAATAAACTAATCTCTAATAAAACGACTGAAAAAAAGCTCGCATCATTTAGTTTTGATTTTCTTAGTAATATGAAAGAATAACACATCCTAAGAAAATGTGCTGGTGCTCATAAACAAAATACATGAGGAATAATTTTGAATTTTGCTTTCTGGAAACGTAGATTATATTCATAATTATTCTTTCCTCTAATTGCAGACTTTTGAAGCCGGGATTCCCAACTTGCAAGATAAAGGGTATGACGATACCTCGATGAGAGCTAGTTCTCCCGTATAAGATTCAACTGTAATAAACAGAAAGCCTCACATTTGAATCTCATTCTAATAGGAAACAGAATAATTATTCAACAATTCTGAAACTAACTGATGACAATACATCTCATTCCTTCAGAAAAAAATCTAGTGCCAGTAACCAGTCTATAGGCTATCTACTTACTATTATGCTTACTCATATTATGTGATGTAACGTCATTTATTAACGTTCTGTATCAAGTCAACTTACCCAACTATAACTTCATCCTTAAATGCATAACATAATTTCTATCTCAGTTTCCATAACATGGGTCTTCTTTGACCCATACTCAATTTTAGTATTTTATTTACAATTAGATATTTTTAGTCTCATAAACCTTCTTCTTTTATTCTCTTTGCTACCTTAGATTTTATCGTTTTGATTGCATTATTTATGATGAGCTCAAGCTTTGCTAATGATTCTCTATTAGATTGCAAGGATTACAACAAATTTTAAATTCTTCAGGTGATAGTCTCTCACTTTTCGTTCTTACTTCTTCTGTACAAATTTGATAGGTTTTTATCCACATGTTGGTGTATATTTAGAAGTTTTTTGTGTCTGTTTTTTAATTCAAATGATGAACATTTGACATACGTGTATCTTTTGTATCTTTTCGTTTGTCTTTCGTTTATTATTTTGTGTATTTCCAAATTCTTTGTGTTACTAAAGGAAAAAGAGTTAAATGCTTGAATGTATGGTTTGTAACTGTATTATACTATGTTGATCAGTCTCCTACATTTAAGAAACTTGAAAGATGTGAACAGCAAGCATACAGTTACAAAATTATTGCATTTGATCTAAAGTAAGTGAAAGTGAAGCAAAACTAGGGAGCTGATATTTTATTATAAAGTTTCGTACAAATTATATTCATAAACCTCTTATTAAGTTTTGAAACTGTTATTTGTTTACGCGCTGGCTATCCATGTCGATGATGTTGAAGTTATTATTCAATTTTAGTGTAACAGTTTTTGGTATGTTTGCTCTTTCATTCATTTATTATCTTTATAATATATTTGACAAGAAAAACATGTACAAACAGTTCTTTCAGCTAGAAGAAAAAAAGCTCTTCCCTTCTATATTTCTGGTTTAATTTAGAATTATTATTTTTTATGTAGATTCTTGTTTTATGAGTCTCTCACCAAGGGGTCTCGAAAATATTCTGGGTATCGAAAATATTCCGGCCCAGACCAAAACCAGTACTCTACCTTGCTAGAAGGATCTGCAAAGACAAGGGAAACTAATCCCACACTAGATCAGGAGCTGAAATCATTTAGTATGCAAAATATGGGGAACGCGATTTTTCTTTTGATTGTCCACTAGATAATTATAGTGACTAGAAAAATGCATGGTGCCGGCCGGAAAAGTGGTCTCTTATGTGGGGAAGGATTTGGGTTCAAACTAGGGGGCGCGCAATAGACTGTCAATTAATCACCTATATCTAAGCAACCACTCATCGTAGAAAGATGTTCTTGAAATCAAATTGTTGCTTTTTCATTTTTTTCACAACCTTTACTGTTACGGAGAAGTGTGTTTGCAAAATATGAGGACTGCATTTGGGCAGCAAAATTTGTGTCTACAGGATGTGCTCTACTCACGCTCCAAGAACAAACAGCAGGTAAGAGAACAATAAAGCCATCAAGGTAGAGCAGTCGGTAGAGTGCTCACCTTGTAATCTGAAGGACCCGGGTTTGATTCCCGGTGCCGACTATCTTCACTGAGTTTTTCCGTGCGTGGTATCCATCGTCCACAGTAGGTAAGTGCTGGATGTTACCTTGAATAAGACCAGGACCGATTCCTTTCAAATGTCACTGTTATATATACAGAGGTAAATGGCTAAAACTTGGTTCATCTGTAGATTGTTAAATTAATGAATAGTTATGAAATATAGGGAAACAAAATGAAATAAATTCAGCTTCTATTTTGTATCCCAGACTGAAAAAAAAAATCATGAAACACAAAGCCACAAACTAATGTGTATATGATATGAGCATGCACGATAAGGAAAATAAGGTACTCTCTAGCGGCAATATGAAAAAGAGATATGTGCTCAACTACGCCTCTGTGTAAGTAACCATGATAATTGAAAGAGAGTGGATTTCCTTGCTTATTACGCGTTCACAAGGCCCAACGTGAGTATATTTTCTCGGAGGCAAGTATTTTCAGATTATTTTCAAAAGGTTTGGTCCTTTTAGTTGATGGTTCCCCAAGGTTGCTGAATCTAGTAGCAAACGGATACATTAGAAGGCAAAGTAAGATGGAAGGGTTAGCGTTTTTTGTCTACTTTTCCGCTTTCATAATTCATGGCTCCAAACTAACGAGTCTAATTACAATGGACTAATGTATTAGATATTTAAAATTTCAGAAAATAACAGCAGTTTTTAGCGGAAGCTTGTATGTAACACACAGTGCCGCAGATTGTTACAGCAGATTGTGTGGATTATATGTGTATTTGTTAGTTGCAAGATATAATACAGATATATTCAGAAAAGAGAGTGTCATACAAGGTATCTTCCACAGTATCATGACTGCACAAGGTATCTTCCCCAGTATATTAAAGAACACTATAATTAAGCCAATATATAAGAAGGGAAATATAGATGACCTGAATAACTACCGCCCGATTGCGCTTGTACCCACAATGTCCAAGGTATTTGAAAGTGTTTTGTTGGACCAATTGCAATCATATTTTGCTGAAAGAGGCTTTTTGAATGCATGTCAGTATGGCTTTAGATCAGGCATCGGCACCATTCATGCAATTGAAAAAGTTGTTAATATAATTTATTCAAACCTGGAACTAAAGAGGCCATCTTCTGTTACTCTTCTTGACCTGTCCAAGGCTTTCGATACCATTTCTCACGCACTGGTGGTTCAAAAATTAAAATCCTGTGGTATGTCTACTAATATCTTGAATTTAATTTCCTCATATTTAAAGGATCGTAGACAGGTTGTTAAGATCAATGACTTGACCTCCGATATATTGACAGTCAACTTAGGTGTACCACAGGGGTCAATTTTTGGACCCTTCTTGTTTGTGGTTTATGTCAACGACATTCCTAGTGCCTTAGATTCGTTACCAATTCAATACGCTGATGATACCACAATAGTTCTGGGCGATACTGACGTTACATCACTGATTACAAGGGCCAATTTGGAACTAGATAGAGCCAATTCATGGTTTCAGGCAAATGGACTTTTATTAAATAGGGGTAAAACTGAAAATATTATTTTTTATTCCAATAACATTGATCGCTCAATAAGGACGAATAGTTCTGTTAAAATGTTAGGAGTTTATTTAGACAGCCAGTTGACTTGGAATAATCAAATTGATCATGTTATTTAAATGGTTGTTAAGGGTGTTTACGTTTTAAGAAGACTGAAGTATTGCCTGTCTTTGAATTATTTAAAAATGGTTTTCCATGCTCTGATCCAGGCTCATTTAAGGTACGGCATACTCTTTTGGGGCTCTGCCCATAGAGCTAGGGAGCTATTTATTTGGCAGAAAAAGGCACTTAGAATAATACTTGGGTTATTGAATCGTCAATCTTGTAGAGGAAACTTCAGGAAACTAGAAATACTTACTGTACCTTGTTTATATGCTTACACTGAAATTACGTTCATTGACGCTAATAGAAGTCGATTTATAACTGCATCTGATTATCATGCCTATGATGCCAGAAATAATAATTTATTGATTAAACCTAAAACTAGATTAAACAAGGTCAGTAAATCATACATATCGGAAGGTATCAAACTCTACAATGTATTGCCCAAAACAATGAAGATATTACATCATGATAAATTTAAAAGAGAGTTGAATAATTTAATGATACTTTGTGAGGGTTACTCTCTCGATGAGATATTCCAATTTCTTCGTAACATTAAGGTTTAAATATTTGGTTGTGCTATTGTATCCCATGTCAATGTATGCTTTAGGCTATCAATATTTAGTTTCAGTATCATTAAGTTAAATTTTAAAGTTGTGTTCGATTGAAGCATATCTTCTAATTTACTGTTGAGTGTATCCAATACATCTCTGTGGCTGAACGAAGAATTAATAAATGGAACGAAATGAAACAAATGAACGTCAAAGGCATATGGATATTAATACTGAAAATGTTAATGTTTAATAATTTTTATGGATTTTATCTGATGTATTAACATTAATATTAGCGTGACTGTCAGTTGGATTTTATATTAGATACTAATGATGTATCTCTTGGATTGTTTAAATATATATTTTATGACGATTTTAAACACAGCCGATGATATGAAACAAATTAAATATCAACTTATCTAAATCTTATTTGAAACGTAATTTTATTCAATGTAGCGCCTATGATATTAATGATTTAGTGGTTTCTTTCAGGAACAAAATGACCAAGCCATTGATATTGAGAAATTATTGCTTTTAAGGAACTTGCCTGCTTTGTGGTCACTAATTTACCCTCGAGTATTAGTTGGTTTTCATATGAAATATTATGATCAGTCTTTGTTGTCTGTGAAGGTTTTAGACATCTTTTAAAGAACTGATATAACGAAAATTTTTAATATTGTCCTTAGTGTTAATTAAAAACTATATGCTCTATGTGTTTATGTATAAATGTGTATGTGTGTAAGTATGTACGTATGTATGTGAGTATATGGACATGTTTTTAAATATATGTGTATATATATGACAATATGTATATGAAAATTATATCAGTATATATAACATGTTTAACAGTATACATATATAATTTTAATGTATTTTGGACGAAATCAACAGCGGATGTACTGCTTTAAGATAGAATAAAATTGAATTGAATTGAATACAGTAACTAAATTTACGACCGTTTCGTTCCATAATCCTATATAGTTGTAGGGAAAGTGAATACGACGTATGTGTATTTTGTTACGACTGGAAACTTAGGATCGCATTTTCAGCAATGAATTCAAAATGTATCAGGCTCGTCTTCAGCACCTTTTGAAGAACTTTGAGCATAAGTGTTGTAAACCAGTTAATAGTTATTATTATTTATTATTATTCTCAATAGTAGAAATAGTAGTAGTTCTAGTGGTATTAATAATGAATACTATGACGCTGACATTATTATTATTATTACTATAATAAGTAGCTTGTGATATTTGGAGCCTTGCAATACTTTTATTTGTACTATTACTTTCATTAGTACAACCAGAGTTCCGATTTGTGCAATTTCCAAAGAGGGGGGAAGACATAGTGACATATGTATTATACAGTATTTTGGGATCGTCCATATCACAGGTTAGATGTAAGTATCTGTAAAAAGCACAAGAGAAGATTTTTGCCGAGAGGGGGATAATCCTAACTATTCCCCGCTACAAACTACTACTACTACTACTACTACTACTACTACTACTACTACTACTACTACTACTAATAATAATAATAATAATAATAATAATAATAATAATAAAAAGTCAATGCCATAGCGTTCATTATTAGTACCACTACTACTACTGATAATAATCGTAAATGATAACTATTAACTAAATGTAGTTTGCAACGCTGATGCTTAGTTCTTCAAAAGGTGCTGCGGACGAGCCTAATACATTTTGAATTCGTTGCTGAAAAACGCTATGCTAAGTTCACACTAGTTCACAGTCGTAAGAAAAATGCACATACGTGGTATTGATTTTCCCTACGACGATATGCTCTTGTGTATGTTGATGAATAATGCAATGAATTGGCCTTCAGTGTTTCTTTCAGAAGATGTCGTTCGGGTAGGCTCGTGTGGGGGTACACGAAAATTATAAATAATGTATATCGACTCCAATGTACTACAATACAAAATAACAATAATTTTACTTAACAATACGTTTTACTTCCTTAGTCAGCCTCAAAATAACAAGAAGAAGGTTTCTAGAACGTATTTCAATATATGCATGAGTAATACAACTGTTGAGACCAGTTATTTCGGGGGAGCGGTTGAAACCCTATGCCTGAATGAAACAGTGGTTGATATCGAATAATTTAAACATTATACAGTTCATTGGAACATTACATAGTTTACTTTTAACATGCTCTGCAATATTTCAGTAATAATTTTCCCTAGTTTCGGAGCTAAGGTGACCAATGATGTAGTATGTATGTCGACAAATATTTGTGTAAGCTATGTCGGGCAAACAGCAATACAAATTGTACCAAAAGATTGTATTGGAGCAGTGATAGCGATTAAGGAATAATCCTTAGAAAGTATGCCCCCACAAACGCATTTTATTTTGATGGAATTGATTATAAGCTGGAATGTTGCATATGCATCTTAGGACAGCTGCAATCCTCATTCATAAACATTGCTAAAATATATTCTTTGAGTACCACATTGGTTATTTGCTAAGCCGATACGGCCTTAATCATTGTTTGCCGATATACACAATTTGTACTCTAAATTTAGGCGCCTTTGGATTGAAAACTGCGCTTTTTTTTACTAGTACAAAGATGGACATAACGCTCCTCCTGGTAATTTAGGGCATCGATTCTTGAAAAACTGTCTTTCATTTATGAAGCACCATGTATATGTGTAGGGTGGAAATGTGAAATGTTCGTACATTTTTTTTTTCATTTTGGGACCCACCTTCCACCCCTGTCTCTATGCATTCTTTGCACAAAATGGGCTGTGCACTTCCAAGGGCGTGCAGCACGAGCAGTTGTTCGCTCTTCCCATTTTGGGACAGGCAGTCCCTAGAGATTCTCGGATTGCCGGTGTTCCGACAGTCCGAGAAGCTCCTTTGTTCCCTCAGTTTTGACCTCGGGTGGTGCGGGACGGACTTTGGACCAGGCGTCCAGAATGTTCTCCTGGTCTTTATTCCTAATTTTGGATTTTTTTTCTTGGGGGGAATGCCCTTCCATTATCTTTTATTTGCAATTTTATACAGAAAACATTTAACATATAGAACAACACACATACACACAAGGACAGCACAACATAGACGTCGACTCAAGATGGCTTCCTCTTCTTTTCCTGAAACGATAAGAAAAAGGGGGAGGGAAATGAAGCTGGACTGCAACGTAAGTATTACTGGAATTTTCTCACAAAGTTTTTGTTGGTCCGTTCTGTTTTTCCATTTCTGGTTCCCTTCCTCCTTTACTCACGAAGTTTGTCTTGTTCCTCAAGTCACCATCACATCACACACACAACACTTACAGGCTAATATATTTAAAAATGCTTGAATGTTTGTGACCCGGATTCCAGGTCACTCACATTTAGTTTCTGTTTTTTTTTTTTTCGCTTTCTTGTTTTAATCTTCTATTATATTTGGCCTCCCGTCACCACTCACACACACGCACACTACTACTTGAGCGTCTCTTGCTGCCGGATTCCTGCAGCAAGGCACCCACCAGGACACCGCTGGTTTCCTGCGGTCACACACTCGCTCACTATTACGCACTTTCACTGATTTTGATTTTGTGCACTATTGTTGATTTAGTTATTATTTTAGTTTTTCTCTTTTTTTTAATGGAGTTTTGTTATAGGTTTAGTTTGCTTACGTTATGTATTTCAGTTTCGGATTGTTCTAGTACCCGGATTGTTCCATACCGCCTGCTGATAGCGAAGCTCACGCTCGTCGAACCGGCCGCGCAAACTCGCCTCGCCCGCGAGGTCCGCGTCACGTTTCCCTCCATGCGGTATCAGCTCCCTAATCTGTTTTCTATTGGTCAGCCTCTGGTCTTCGCCGCGCCCGACCTCGGTCGCCTCCGGATATAAATTTCCTTCTGTGATACTCTGTTACTTTTTGGGTTATCTCCTGGAGAACAATCGCCAGTTCTGGTGTTCTCAGAACTTCAGCGATTTCCATATCCTCCAGGAGAGTTCTTTGTTCGCCAACCAGGTTTTCTATTTCTTCGCATTTTAGCATTAGGTGTTCCGGGGTAGCGACCGACCCACAGGTGCGACACAGGTTATCCTTCACTATATTCATATCCTTCAGTTTCTGCCTGAATGGGCCATGTCCCGTGAGGAAGTGTAACAGACCTCCCGTAATCTCCACATCGAGCTCCATCCTGCCAACCACGTCCGGTATTATACTATATAATCTTCTAGCTTTCGGGCATTCTTGCCATAGATGTTGCCATGCATTGATTAGTATTTCCTTCACATCCTGCTTGTTGTCCACAGGAGCATGTAGTATCCTAGTGACTTTTTCGTTATTCTTCTTTTTGATCCAATACATAGCACCTAGCTTTTTGACTTGTAGGTGCAATGGCATGGTTGCTGCAGCCACCTGGAGTGCCTCCACCGGCGTTGTTCTGTATGCTCCTGTGAGTCTTATCAGAAGTTGCCTTTGAGCACGGTTTATTGTTTGACTTTGTCTGACATCGTCCATCCGGTGGCTCCAGACACTGGCGGCGTATCCGACTAAAGATCTTATGATGACGTCATGGTACAGCTTAACAATTATTATCGGTATCCTTAGTTCTTTTGTCACAATGTTTACTAGTTTATGTGCGATTTTGATTGCTTTGCTTGATATCAATTCGGTGTGTTTTCTGAAGTTTAACTTTTCGTCAAGTGTTATTCCTAAATATTTAAAAGTTTGTACTCTCTTAATTGTTTTATTATTAATTTTGATTATAGGTCCTCTGTTAAGATTAAGTTTTCCTTTAAATAGTACAAATTTTGTTTTCTCTGCTGAGACTGTTAATTTATTATTACTGCACCATGACGCCATTTCTCTTGTGACGGCGTTAGATTTCCTTTCTATCTCCAATCTGCTGTTTCCTTTTATTACCACCGCCAGGTCGTCCGCAAACCCTACCACCCGTTCCACCTCTTGTAGTTCATTAAGCATCTCGAGACATGGCTGCAAGGTTAGGTCCCAGAAGATCGGCCCCAGAACCGACCCCTGAGGACATCCTCTCGTCGGTGTTTTGCCCACAACTCCATCGGCCGTACTCACTTCTATTCTTCTATTACAAAAGTAGTCTTTAATCACTTTCCAAATTTCTGTGTGAATTTTTAGTTTTTTTATCTCTCTCATTAGAGCTGGCCACCATAGGTTGTCGAACGCCCCCGCTATGTCAAAGAATATTCCTATAGTATATTTACACTCGTCATTATTAAGTTGCTGAATTTTGTTACAGAGCTCGTTGATGGCGTCTTCAGTAGATTTATTTTTCCTAAAACCAAATTGTAAATTGCATTCATTAATATTTGGCCTTTTATTATTTATCTTCGCTGCGATTACTTTTTCGAATATTTTACTTACGACGTTTAGCAGGCAGATAGGTCTATATGACTTAGGGTTTGTTCTATCCTCGCCTTTCAGGAGTATAACCAGCTTTGCCTTCTTCCAAGTGTTTGGGAAGATTCCTTGTTCTAAGCATTCGCGAAAAAGTCTTACGAGGTATGGAGTCCAGATATCTTTGTTTTCTTTATAGATTTCGCTCTTTATATCATCTGGACCTGGGGCCTTTCCATTTTTAAGACTTTTTATTGCTTGTTCAACGTCCCAGTTTGTAACATTGAGCTCTTCATTATTTTCTTCCTCTCGCTCGGGGTTATAGGTCATGGATGCTTCCCTCGTGAGTGTATTCTGCTCTTATCCTCATTTTCTAGATCATCGCGGAACAATTTTGCTAAGAGTAACTCTGTAGTATCCTTCCAGTTGGTGGTAAACTGCCCATTATCGTTTTTCAAGGTGTTTAGGGTGCCCCTCGTCTTTATTTTACTCATCACAATCTTGTAGGGTGTTCCCCATGGGTCTAGACTAAGATTATCCTCTAC
>JAGDQP010014512.1:14642-38507 GCA_022664845.1 Lepisma saccharinum | reverse complement strand
AGCTGGATTAATCACGGTATTTCTACTGGTGGCTAGTGTTGACAGTTCTTTCAACGTAATAAGTTACATTTTCCTTTTGCGTCGAATTAGGAACAAATAATTAAGCAAATTCGTTACAGAAGCACAAAGAAAAACATGTCTTGGAAACGAAAAATTGTCTCCCATTTTAGCACTCCTTCTGTAGGTGGTTTCAATGGTCACATTCTTACTTATAAAAACAAAATTCGTGGTCATCTCGTAAAGCGAGAGAACTAGTGGGACGGGAGGGATGAGGGAAAGAATCTCTTTCCGTAATTCAGTGAAAACAGGGAGAAATTGGATGGGCAATGTTCAAACCGTGTTACCATTGTTAATTTTACCTCTGGTTCCGTTGTCGTGCTAAGGCAGATGGCGGTGCAATGTCAATTTGTAAGTCAAATGGGAAATGAGATTCCCCCCACTCTCACTCTCTCTCTTCCTCACTAAGGCCTTTCTCAAGTGGTCGATATATCAATGTCGTAGTGTTTTCTCGTTGTCCACGCAGGCATTCTCAAACATTGACAAAGCACGGCTTTTACCAATACAACGACCGCCAAACACACCGCCACTTATGATCAATGGCTTTTAAACAAAAGAAAGCAAACGAGCAAAAACATATGAATAAAAAATGACGTTAGTTTTTTCTTCTGTATATGTGTGTGACATATCAATTTCTAACGTCTCTGTTCTCCTTCTGGTGCTGAAATATCAAATATAAAGAGAATATAAAAAAAATGGCGTATCTTCTAAAATCTTAACTACTTATTATTATAATTATTTTATTATTAATAAAATGATAATGTTAATAAAAATAAAACACAATTATTCTCAAAATTATTCTCACAATACTTATTACAAAATTACACGTTAAAAAAACTGTTTCTTTGATAAGAAAAAAGTTCTTATCTGTGCACCGGGAAAACAATTTTCCTAGAAATGGGATATCAACCTTCTCATTTAATTTAAAATGAGAGCATACCACTTTGAAAATAAGATAAGAGATCTTATATCCTAACAGGCATGTTTTTATTTTCAATTAAGTGAGAATATTGATATCTCATTTCTAAGAAAATTGTTTTCTCAGTGCACAGATAAGAATTTTTTCCTCAATTCTAAGAAACAGTTCCTTTTTACTGTGTAGTAGCTATTTTACTTGGGTGAATGGATTAATATGATGATGGGTGTTCTAGTCGCAGGCCTCTGGTCTCTGGACTAGGTGAACCGATGGTAGTTCGCTATTGCTTTCAATTGGGTTAAGATGACGTACTAGACGCGGTAACTGAAGTTCAAAATGTGCTCTGAGTGACTTATTCTATATTCTCACTGGAAATTAAACTCGGATTCGATACAAGACAACGAGCCTTACCTCCCACCCACTGGAGAATGTATAAAAAGAGACGGATAAAGCAAGATTATTATTATTGCTATAGATGAGCTAGAGCAGTTTCGTAGAGTGCTTGCCTTGTAATCAGAAGGATCCGGGTTCGATTCCCGTTGTCGGCCATTTTTGACTAAGGTTTCGCTTTATTACACCAGGCAAATACTGGAATCGTATTTAGAATAAGGCCAGGACTGACTCCCTACAAAGTCCTTTCTCTCTTGGTGTTATTGTTGTTAAACATCCAACGCAAAATGACTGAAATCGCGCTATATTTAGAGATAGTTAAATAAATAAAAGAAATTCAAAATATTTATCATTGGAAGAAGGTTTTGGGCTCAGAGTTGGAAACAAAAAAGATTTATCGACAAAATTTCATGCGATTTTTCTTCTCGTCACGTTTTCGTCTCTGAGAATTGTATCTCATTTTATGATACATCCTGTATATGAGAAACAATGAAATCATATTAGTAACAATATTCTTCTACGTTATATAGACAAAGCTATACATTGTTCTTAGCTATGCAAATATAATTTAATTAATTATGCTTTCGGCGAGATCCTCTATATTTCAGTAAATTCCTGCCAAGTTTCAAGAGATTCCGGTCCTCTTCGCTACGCTGGCAATGGGCGAACAAGTTAACAATGCGAAAGGGTGTTGCAGGGGAAGTTTCCGAGGGGTACAAGGGGGCATTACAGAGAGAATTATTAATGTGTTTTGATGCACTTTTGACCTATATTCTCCTCCGGGGAAAGAGGAAGAATCGTGTGAGAGCGTTTTCAATATTTCACGAAGATCATTCCTGTGACTGGTTTTGAATCTTGAAAATAGCGAGAAATAAAATCCTTCATTCAGGAGGGAAATTTCCCGCCAGCCTGCTCAGTTACACCGCGAAATTAATACTGCACAAGTATGCTACTTTAGTGCTATGCATTTTTAATACAAAATGTTTCTTGTCTTTTATCTGTCATAAGAATAGAATGTGTTGATTTCTTTTTTTGAATTTTGACTTTTTTTTTTCGTGAGAAAATATGTTTCTTTCGGTTCAGATTGAAATAAGAACCACTAACTAATGTACCCGCCCGTTGGTGCTGTATTAATAAATTAAGTTTGCAACACTGGCAAATATAATTTTTTTTAAAAAAAAATAGCAACACTGAAAACTGCGGGTGATCCCTGCGATACACGTAGTATCTATACGATCTGTGCCAGTACGTAAATACCAAATTTGTTCCGTATACGTCCAACTGTATGGAAGTAATTTGAAATATTGTCTTTTTGAAATTGGTTAGGAACATTGAAAACACCGGTATTAACAGTCTAAATTATTATTCAGTGTGTTTTTTTACTGGTGATCAAAAAAGATATGTATTGAAAAATCCGTGAGAATTATTTGTATTAGTATTATTATTATGCTGCACGCTTCTATTGCCTGTTTTTGGCCTAAGTTTTTCCAGAAAGAAAGAGTTCAAAATTCTTAACAGTGTAATAATTAAAACTTAAAAAGATCCTATACGAAATTTATATTATTAATGGTTTAGCTCCAGGAATGCCAGAAAAGTTAGGTACGTTAATATGTACGTTGATCGAAGAAAAAAGTCACTGAACGTTCAGTTGCAGGCAGTCTAATGCTCATTTCCAGATGAACCTGCCGAACGTACGGCTGTGGTAACTGAACACATTTAATTAAAGGTATTTATTGAACGGAAACAATATGTTCAGTAAGCAGTTATGGTGCCTGTTACTGGACGGATATAGTAAAACAGTATTGACTAGCGAAAAAAAGATAGGTCTGGAGTGGGTTCGAACTCACGACCTTCAGATTTGCTTGTTCACCTTGTTGTCTAACACTCTACCCCTGTTCCATCGTTTCTTCTGATGAAGGTAGTACATTTTACTAGTCCTTTTATGTTACGGAAACAGTTTCTGGAGTAAAGACATTTATGTAGACTTTAAGGCTCAATCCAAGTAGGTTTTCCCGCCTTTTTCGTTTAACGTTAATTGTTCAAATTTCAGTGCAGGAAGACAGAAATTAACTTTTACAAACCAAAGTTCGTTTCGTCCTTCAATAATGAGAACAATTAGTTTTAATTAAATGCTAGTAGTAACTTTCGGATTATGTGCAGACACTTTTGGGACATTATTCTGTCCCAAAAGTGTCTGCACACAATCCTGAGTTTACTGTTAATATTTTATTAAAATTAATTGTTCTCATTATTGAAGGACGAAACGAACTTTGGTTTGTAAAAGTTAATTTCTGTCTTCCTGCACTGAAATTTGAACAATTAACGTTAAACGAAAAAGACGGGAAAACTCGCTTGGATTGAGCTTTAATTATTCGAAACTTGGAAATTATATTAATTGATCCTGTGTTAGAATAGAGCTATGAAGATGACTGATTTCTGATTTTACAGAAGTGAGACACCTCAAGAGTATCATAATGACGTTTTCTTTACTGTTCGGGTCGACGACATTTCTCAAACAAATTGGCTGGCAATTTCCAAGACATTCAGTGAATATAGTTTCCACTTTATGTATGACTGCAGCAACTATAACCGCCCAGTTACGTTCTCCTCATTATGCATTTGGTACCTGATACTGTTGATGTTTAGTAACAGTTTGTATAATACAATAGTAACTGGCATCAGATATGTTTTATTGGAGTCCAATCAAACATCGTTCAGTTCTTGGTACTATATTGTTCAGTATCTGTTACTCTAGGTTTACTTGCGTTAACCAGAACCCTTTTTTACCATTTGTGTTTCGCTGCATGTACCATACAAGTTGTCTCTTGTCCAGTTCGTAGTACCAGATGTTTTATTGATGGTACTAGAAAACCCTTAAATGGATCTGTTTAGTTAAAAATTTATGGATCGATTTTTCCCCGTATATAATTATGAAATTTAAAGAAAAAGGGCTTATTACATCGGAACAATACAGACAATTTTGAAGATGAATTAACTTTTATAAAAGTGTTAATAAGTTAAAGATATGAAGTAAATGTGAAAACTCTGTCAATGAAAATAAAGAAATATTGATATTGTCCAAGTGATTTTTTTTTAGATAAACACACGCTTGCCATGTCATACAAATTTTATGCTTGAATCATAAGATATTTGCTGTCCTTAAGATTGAAAATCGATTATTCTGTAATGAGCTTATCCAAGGTCACATGCTGTTATGTTCCTTGCGCCGAGAGATCTTAGCGGGGAGACGTAACTGCACAGCGAGTACACCAAGGGCGGGAGGTTAAAGCGAGTTACCTTACTGTGCACCCTTGATCAAATGAAATTGGCTTCATTCATAATTTGTATCCTATTTGTAGCAAATTGATACCCAAATTCCACTCATATGAAAGGGTCAACTTTCGAGTAATAACGTTTTAAAGAATGTTTTATTTCTGTTCACCCAGGAAATTATAAATATGAAATTGGCATTTAGTTCAAAATTACACCTTATACCTTTTTCAGCTACATATTAGTAACACTTTTTATAAGCGTTGTATGCGGTCAAAAAAAATAATAATCAAAGGTAACAAATGATTATAAGCCCCCACTAATATCCGTTTGATTCATGTAACCGAGCGGCTGTGGCTCAATGGGAGAACGTTGGTTTCGCATTCGGGTGGTCGTGGGTTCAATCCCAGCAGTCAACCATCCTATTAAGGTTTTTACAGGGATTTTCTTCAGTCACACCAGGCAAAATGCTGGGATGGTAATTTCAAATCAGGCACCTTCCTCCCCCCCCCCTTAACCCGACCTAAGCCTTAGATAACTGAAGGGCATAAATAGTACAAAAATATTCTGATTCATAAAATCAAAATAAAGAAAAATCAAATACAAAAATATTTTCTAATTTTGACGTGTCATGGTTTACATATCTATTGTGTTGGTGCGAATGAAATGTTCGCCTCTGTGTCATATGCAAAGGTAAAAAAAGATGATAACTACATAACCTGGTTAATCAAAGTAGTCACCGTCTATATGCACACACCATCACTCATCCAACGATTGGATTCCGTTTGCTAAAGAAGTCTGGAGTCTGCGATGCGAATAAATTCTCAACTGCATGTTGCACCGCCCGATCATCAGGGAAGATCTTCCCTGCCAAGAAGTGATCGAGATGCCAGGAGATGTGGTAGTCAGTGGAAGAGAGATCAGGGAATACGGAGCGGGAGAAAATGTTTGATACTGCAACTCATGGAGAGCTTGCATTGTTCTTTGCGCGACGTGAGGACACATGTCTGTTGGCCATTGCTGGATGCTTGCGGACAAGTTTGAGGTGCATATCATGAACTTAAGCACTGTAAAATATGCAGTAATGCTTTCTCCTCGACTGGATCTCTACCATCATAGACCACCTTTCCAGCAACAACACCTTTCGTGGCTGGAAAGGTGGTTTATGACACCGCCCTGGACGTTGTTCACGATCCAACCATTGTTCTGACCATTTATGATTGTCACAGCAGATCCATTTTTCATCTGAAGTGACAATCCGATGCAGGAAACCTTCCCGCTTACTCCTTACACTCAGGGAACCGTACATCATCAGACAGCGACCCTTGTTGGCTGGTGTTAACTCATGTGGGACTCACGAGTTCACCTTTTTCACCTTACCGATCGCACGTAGCCACTGACTGACAGTGGTATGGTGTATCCACTAACTTGTCTACAATGGACGAACACTTTCCCAAGAGTCCGCTTCCGCGGTGTTCCAGAGCAGCTCATCCGAGCATGATGTTAGTCGGTGCCCACGAGCTTCATCTTGCAATGTTGTGTCACCGGAACGAAATTTGACAAAGCCACGGCGAATGCTGCGTTCATTCACCTTTCCTGTTCCAAATGCACTGTTAATGCTGTGCGGAATGTTCCAGTTTGAATCCATATAGAAAAAATATTCGAAATTGTGTGTTCTCGGTGGTGCACTTTCATACGACCCTGTTCAACAATACTGCCTCCCGACTGTCTGGATACCCCAGCGGCCTGTTTTCTGGATATATATAGAGTTTCTTGCGTTAGGCACGTGACCTCAACCGATCCTTGTGTGTGTTACTAAGGTGCATTTCCCACCAAGCATCAAAGCTATCATTTCATTCGTACCAACCCAATAATTCTTTGCGTGAACTGATTGTCATTGTATATGGTTATTTCATATAGAATCGAGGTTCATCCCCAATTTTTGATGATTTTTTTTTTAAAACCACGTACGAGAAGGTTTGAAACAATATTAATAATTTATGAAAATCAAGAGGGGGTAGTAGTTATAAGATTAAGTGTTAAGAATTGTAGCCGATTCATGTAATTTATATCCAAAAATTGACTGTCGAGTTCACAACATTTTCCAGCTACATATAAATCTTATTTTATAATACTTTTAATCTTACTCACACAGTTACTTAACTACGATTCAGCCTATTATTTTAAAAATTGTAGTACAGTCCACAATTTTTGAACGGTTGTATTAGAAACAAAAGGAGTTAGGCTCGAGAAATCTCTTAAAAACAAGTAATTTTATTTTAAAAAGAAGCTCTAGAAAGAATAATATAATTGTCAAAAACTAAAAGAGTAAAAAAATGTTTACTTTTCGGACAAGTATTGCATCACAAATGTAATCCTTACAGGTTTAGACGAAGGTGTTGAAACAAGAGCCGAGCACGTAAGCCAATAATCTAGGCTTACTGAGACAAGCTCAATGCCAATACCTGCTGAAGTTTGAGTAAACTTTGTAAAGCAAACCAGTGTTTCAAACACAAATTTGACTTTCTATTTATCCTTGTTGTCAATAACTACGACACAAAATGTCTAACTTCTTGTCGTTACTGGTTTAGTTACAAGACAAGCAAAGCACGTCACTCTTTTTTTTGTGTGTGTGTTACTGGTTATTTACGTCGTTTAAACAAGAAAACCATCGATAATGGAAATGTCAGTCTTCTGTAACTCTGAAAGGGAAATGGGTACTAACAGCATACACCAGACAAAGTATGTTGGAATGAAGGAAAGCGAAGCAAAGCAAAGCGATAACATATGGTATGCTTTGCTTTTTTTCCCTCTGCTCAATCGATCTACTCAGTACAAATCATTTAAATATATGGCTTTAGTACTCTTGGAAACGGTAAATGATTTAACATTCTAATACGTTACCTTCCTATATCACCACGTAAAATTTGGCTGCAACTGGCTTAATCAGTCCTAATTCCTTGTTTACATTACTAACATCTTACTCTTACCATGGTTACATTAACCCGAGTTAAGTTTAGTAATGTAGACGTAAGTTACCGTTAACGTAGGTTTTAAATTTAACCAGCGTCAACTTACGACAGTTATCTTTTTACGTTAGTTATCTTAACGCAAGCGGCTCACTTCGTGAGTTACTGTCTTTCGTTTTCAAAATATATAGCATGCTAGCAATGAAAATCGCTTTAATAGTGTAGAAGATCAATGGCACAACTAATCTACAAAATTTTATGCTATAATCAATTCATTTGTGAAGATTATTTTATAATTTAAACATCTTGTTGTATAATCTTTTACTTAATTCGGTAATCCTCACAAGATGGCAGCACAAGCACGAAAACCAAGTTAAGGCAGTAGTCCGAACGGAAATTTCAGCCATAATTCTAACCATAGTAATAATCTCAGTAATCTAAACAGATCATAAGTACTAAGTAGTGCTCGAACATATGTTTAATAATTCAGTTTCTTTACTGTGGAAACGGTGTGCTGTGAGGTTAAATTGTGGAGGGTTCTTCACTATAAGAATGTCAATTTTGGAGGAAATAAGTGCGATCGTTCTTACGTAATACCATAAAATGTGGTTTCCTTAAAGCACTGTTATCATACAAGGTTTTGACAATCTCAGATCTGTTAAACCTCCTCCAATCCAACCACAACCAGTGTGCGAGAACTGGTGATCATCACTCCAGAAACCTTGAAAGAATTTATTTTTTTAAAGTATAAACTAACTTATAACAAATTCGATCACTCTCTTCAAGAACTCTTAAAACATTTCTTTGAAACAGCTTTGAAAATTATTGTAACCTATGTGTAGTTAAGAGTAATATGAACATTTGATGGGTGAAAATACTAGAAAGTCTGAATGTCAAAACATGTTTTCACAGGAAATCAGAAACCAAGCCGCCGTAGCTCAGTGGTAGAGCGTTGGTCGAAGGGCCGAATCCTTTCCCCTCCCCTATCCCTGCGTGAGCCTTTGGTACCAAAAGGCCTTAAGTAAAATTAAATTCAGTTCAAGGAAATTAGAACTAACCCTGTATATATAGTAAAACAAGTTTATTGAACTATACAATTAACATTGAGTAAATACAGCTTGTATGTTAATACTTAACAATGAAATAACAAAAAGTTTTTAAAATTCTACTTTGGAAGATTTCTGTAAGCTTATTTTGTATATTTTCTTGATTACCATTTTCAATATTTTAAAATTTATTGTTAAAACTTTCTTAGCTTCTCTTATCTCAATACGTCTGTAATCTTCGAATGTTGTCCCTATCTTAAGTGCCCTTACCTTCTTCTTAGTTTTTAATTTCCCCATTCAAAGTTTACATTTTAACGTATTCTCCACTCGGTTTTTACTTGCTCTAGTATCAACTCTTCTTCCATAAACATTGGTGACACTGCATCACACGTCACAATTGCAAATGTAGAAAATACGAGCCTTACTGTTTCGTCCAACAGCGCGTCGCCATTTATTAAACGAACTTGTATTCTCAAAAAAAAAAAAAAAAGCGAGATCTATACTTGGGTCTCCTATCGGATATCAGCGATGGCACATAGGTCAATCAGTCTAAAGGCACTTAGGCTGCCTGGTTTTTCACCCTTCATTTGTGTTAGATCTTGTTGTTTCATTTTGGGTTCCACTTTTCCATCCTTCCCTCTGAACGTTATTATTGACACTAGTGTCCTGCAATTATAGGTGGTGGTTTTATTACTTCCTTCTGTACCCTCTAGTGGAGCAGACTTTCCCATTAGTTTTAAGGTATATTTACGGGAGTTTCCCTGAACTACAGAACATCTTATTAGTAACAGTGACTGTTAGCCTGGCATCCACAAGTTATCCATACTGCTTTTTGCATTTGGGGTATTTTTTTTCTGTTAATTTCTTATTACATTTGCAAATTTATTAAAAGATACATCAAATACTTTTCGACAAATCAATAAAACACACGAAGCATTCATTCATATTGTATTCAATATTATTTTGTAATTGCTTTGTCGATGTTTTGATTTTATCTTTTCTATACCTACTACCCTCCTGTGGACTTCATTTAAAGCCATTTGAAAATTTTCATTCTACCTGTGTGTTATTGCCTGTATCTTTAATGCTTCTGATATTTTCATGTGATCACTTACAATGTACCTGTTAGACAATTGTGCTGCAATACGATATAACATGATTAGTGACATTCAGTGATAGTAATTACACATACATGTGCATATACGTCTTGTTAGGCCTATAAGCAATGAATAATAATAAATCACAAATACTTACTCAATAGGTATTAAATAGCTATTAAAAATGCAACACCAAGAAGGAGAGAAGATAAGCAGCCCCAAATTCGGCTGGTAGATACCGTTAGGTGCAAGTAGTCAGTGATTAAACTTACCGCTCTGTGTGATGTGTGACAACGTAGCGATAGCGGAACAGAACTGCCTGTGGGCCCACCATGAGCGTTCAGAACGGCTGCAGCACGGCAAGGCATAGAGACGATGAGTCATTAGATGTCCTCCTCGGTTATGGCAAGCCATGCGTCTTGCCGCCAGCTACTGATACAGCCAACATGATGTTGCAGACAGAAGTGGGATTCGTCTGAAAGGAGGATGTCTTGCCATTCGATTCTTCATGTGCGACGTTTGCGCGACACCATTTTAGTCGCTCATACCTACGCTGTGCTGTCAGCGGAAGCCGCAGCAATGGGCGCCGTGTAAACATACCCCGCTCTGCTATACGACGTAGAACTGTTTGTGGGCACTGGGTGTTTTGCAACATCTGCCAGTGCGTGCGCCAGTATTTGGGACGTGGCTGTTCGATCCGCCAGAGCCATACACATATACCTTGTGTCCTCGGGGCCGTAGTATAGTGAGGTCGTTGGGATCCGTCATGTCTTTGCGTAGTGCCATCCGTGGTGCCATGGAGTCTATATGCACTGCTCTGTGGACGCGGGTCCGTCCAATACGGGCACCAATATCGCCAAGGACAAACCGCACTCGTGATATGCCACAATTTCTCCGTGATCAAAGGTAGAAATCTGCTGACGTATTCGACAATGAGGCATCTTTCGAACATATACATACACTCAAGTAACACCTACCACTGCATTATGGCTCTGTGGCCTGCCTCCGATTGTTCCTAGATGGCATACCCTGCATCTCTGGTACTTCACGAAAAAGTCCTAGATTTTATCTACTCATTTCTCAGTCTAAAGGTTTTTAAAAATATGTTTTCGTTTTCATGTTAATAAGTGATTACACTGTTAAAACTGCTTCTTTAAATCGAGAAAAATGTTACCTGTGCACCAAGAAACATTTGTTTTTAGAAACGATACATCATTCTCATTTTGAATTAAATGCGAGTGTTGAGATCTATTTCCTTGCTAAGGAAATTGTTTCTCAGTTCACCGATAACCACTTGTTTTTACAATTGTAAGCAACAGTAATTTTACAGTGTACTTAAGATTTTTTGGAGAGTGCAACTGTAAATTTTGCTGACAGAAGTGAACTTGTAGAGATGCGAGAAGATCTCTACAAAGTATCGTAATGTTCCTGTGGTTATCTGATGTGCTTTGTAGGTAGAACGAAAGGATATACAGGATTGTGTTTTCTCCCAGAACCAGTTTTACTAAAAAAATGTACAAGTACAAAATACGTTAATACAAAGACCGTCCCGAACCGGAGTTATAAGTGAGTTTACAGCCTTCTTCTTTGCGGTTTACGCCTCAGAGAAGTAGGCTGAAGTTCTGCACCAGCCCGTTGCAAACTGTATGAAGAAAGGAATAGACGCCAGTCCGTTGCAACTGTGTACAGGTTTGTGTTTTATATGGACACACCAGCCCGTTGCTAACTGTGTATGCAGGAAGGTTCTTCGACCCGTTGCTAGTCGTAAGCGGATAGGATAGAGAAAGGTGACCACCCAGGCGAGGAGTGATGTTAGTTGCATAGATGTCTGCGTATTTATAGGGTGGTCCTTTTGGGTGTGGTCATCTTTATGCCCTCCTTCTGCTGTACCAGCTCCATCTAGCTGCGACTCCAACTCCATCTTTGGTTCTCGATCGAACTGCTGTCGTCGTCTGCTTGATGTTTACGATGGCTTGTGTCATTTACTACTTGATTACGTTATGACACTTGTAGTACACAATTGCTTACAAAGCGTAGTACACACATGTTACTATTTGTTTGTCTTAAATGAATGGCACGTGCTCTCAGGTACGCGAATCACTGTAGTGTTATAGGATAGCTCGTTGACCTTTTAAGTTAGTAAAAATACAAAGTTTAACAAATTACCCAATGCTTTCGCATGAAATGATTTTCAGTAAGAGCACTTTTATAAAGATTTTGTATGTATTTCACACTTTAGGTTCTATATTTCATATCTGTAAAGACCACACTCTAAAACAATAAATCTTTTAGTAGTGGAACTTTATTTTTGGGTATTGCTTCCGTTTTTCTCTTTTACTCTACAAGAGATAGCATTTTCTGGCATTTGACAGATGTCGCCAAGATATCAATTTAAGTTAAAATGAACTAGCATCGTTTTCCACCTGGATTCTTGATTTATTTTTTGAATTTAATTACAGACCTCCAACAGTCTTTAGATAGTGCACCTAAGATTTGGACATTATTTACTACAGTAATCTAATAATTTACATATCATTAGGCATTGCAATTATTAACGAACTTTCGTATATTAACTAGCGATAACCTTCGGATCAATTGTTTACCAATTAATCGTTTCACCTTCTTTTTTCTGTGCTATTTTAATCAAAGATTTTCATCAAATGAAGTTATTAAGTTGTAATCATAAGTGGACATTTCGTGAATAATAGCAATCTTCGTGAGTTTGGTTGTGGTTGCAGACGAAGTAGAGAAATTTTGTTTATTAATAATCATTTCTTGAAGTTTCAGCCATTTCTGTATGTTTGGCTTTCAATGACCATTTAAAGTATGAATGTGCTTTAATTATAATTTACAGATTTTCACGACAGTAAGTAGGCACGCGGGTTCGAATCCTGAGTCCAGCTATCCTCACTGAGATTTTCCAAAATGTTAATCTGTTTCACCAGGCGAATACCGAGATTGTACCTTAAGTAAGGCCCTGGCCGATACCTTCTTCGTCCTCAACCCTACCCTATCCCGGCTTTGTATGTTATACAAATATGACCTTGAAATCAAGTGGTTACATTTATAACACTTTTCATAATTTTAATTAATTGTCTTGCGTTAACCATGGCTGAGCTTCAAATGAAAAGAAGAAAGTATGTTCTGCTATTACCAATATTTACATATGAACCAACAATGATAATTAATAGTGGTTAAATTTGTGTCAGCACTATGGTGGGTCGAATTTTCTTTTTCAGATATTGGGGTTCGAGTTGTCATCAAAAGTTGTGCATTGGTACCAAATATGGCCGTCCTAAAACAATATTTAACCGGCCCCTGGACCCCTAAAGAGCCCAATTGTTTCTTGCAAAACAAGGAATAAAAATATTATACCAGTTTCCACATGTTGGGGTTCGAATAGTTATGAAAAGTTGTTCATTGGTACGAAATTTAGCCATGCCAAATGAGGCCCTTTTTTGGCCGTCAAGCGTTTTTGGCCGTTTTCGAACTAAAATTTTCGGGGACTCCGGGGCCCGGCTAGATATTTCTTTTATCTCGGCTGTGTTTCGGCGAACAAACATAACATAATATTCTACAACTTTTACACGCTACTCAAACTGAAATTTCTAAAAAGAAAAAAAAAGAACATTTTTTTTTAGTGCAGGTCCAAATCGGCCTTTTTTTTTTTTTTTTTTTTTTACAAATTTGAATTTGAATAGCGTGCAAAAGTTGTAGAATGTTATGTTTGTTCGCCGAAACACAGCCAAATCAAAAATGCCCCGGAGCCTCCGAAAATTTTAGTTTGATAACGGCCAAAACCGGTCATATTTGACATGGCTTCATTTCGTACCAATGCACAATTTTTCATAACTACTCTAACCCCAAAATGTGGAAACTGGTATCATATTTTTATTCCTTGTTTTGAAAAAAAAAAGTCCTTTAGGGGTCCAGCAACTCGGTTAAATATTGTTTTAGGACGGCTATACTTGGTATGGCTTTATTTGTTACCAATGCACAACTTTTGATGACAATTCGAACCCCAATATCTGAAAAAGAAATCGGTCCACCCCAGTCAGGACGTATATTTTGAACCAATTTCCGAATGTTTACCTTACAACAACCTTTCGATAAACCTGTTAAATATTATAAATGTTTTAAAACAAACTTTATTTCTTGAATATTAAATTAACGATTAAACGAATTTGTGATCTTCAAAAGAATGAACCTAGAACATTTTTTTTTGTATAATGTACGCTGAACTATTCCCCCGTTCATTAGACCAATACCGGTTTTGAACCCAGGATTACGCATACAAGAAAACCGAGCATGCTATCCACTCAGCCAATGAGAACTACCTAAGAAGCTTTAGAAAGGTAACAAACTGAAAGGAGGTAGCTGGAGCAGAGCAGAGATTTTCTGGTTAATCGAGGTTTGATGACCCTGGTACTCTCCTCGCTAAAGGCAGAGCCTGAGAGGTTAGCACGCTTGCTTTGTCTGTGTGTGGTCACGGGTTCAAATCTCGTAGGATTCCATTAAACGGAGTCATTTTGGAGCCAGCGCTGAAATTGACCCACTTTTAGTGAATCGGTTAACCCGACCTGACCCGGTGACATACGATGATAGAATACTGGCAAACGCCTTAGACCACACGAGTACCTCACTCGAAGGTTATTTGCACATGTCTGAGGGTATTATTTATCTTTTCGTGGATATGAGACCACTTCCAATACTATTGTTCAAAACTTTCCAGCGTCGAATTTTTTGTGATTTGGGGCAGCCAATCTCTGTCTTGGCCAGCCCCTGAAAGAAACGCTGTTTTAACGTAACATTATATAATAAGGAAAGAAAAAATATTTGCGTTATCTTCCGGGTCAGAGATCAACATAGACCCAGCGACCCAATTAATCCTGTGACCCATTTCAGACTCTGTTCGGAGCCAATCTTACCAAAAACATTGTAGGTTCTAAGTCCTTGCTGCAGCGATGTCCAATTACTGATAGAATCTGTTGATTGAATATTTATTCACATCCTGAAAGACCTAGTGACCTTTTAAGAACAGGACCTACAGTTTTTGATAGAATTAGCTCCGAACCACCTTGTACAGTGAACGTGAACTCGTAACCTTGCACAGAAAAAAAAAGCGAGCGTGCTAAAATCTTAGACTTCGCATTCAGCAAGAAGTGTACTATCAGAGGTGTTGGCGAATTCGCTACAACTCACCATTGATTCATTCCCGGACGAAAGTGAAGCAGAAGTGACTTTTGTTGATTGAATGATACAAATACAATTTTTGTACGCTTAGCCACGAAATCTTGCAATCACGTTCGAGGTACCTTGCAGGTAAAAAGGGCAATTTCTTTTCTGTACGAACTTCCTATAGGACGTACAGCGGCGTGGAACAAAGTGATTTTTGCCTTAAATAATACTACAATTGTGTATATATTAAATTTAACAAAACCTAAACTGTAGCACAAATTTATTTCAATGAACTAATAATAATTTTAGCTAAAAAAATAAAACTTGAATATAATTTATTATGATTTAAAAGGAAAACATAACGGGACAAAAGCATTGGAACACCGTCAACGCAGGTAGTTCAAAACCTTGTAATAGTTCCTTTTCTCCAGGTAACTTTTGAAAGTTTCTTTGGCATTGAATTACCTGAATCTTAATGCAAAAGAATCTATCGACCCTGAACCTTAGTCAGTCCTGAACCTTTTTATTCTATTTTCGTTCTTGAGATTCATAAACATTCAATCTGCCAAGACTAGTACGTCTCACCTAAAAAACTCAGACTTTTAGTAGTCAATACACAGGCTAAACGGTTGAAGCTAGAAAAATGTTTTAAAAAGTCGCCATCTTGGATCAAAAATGGCCGCCAAACCCATTGTTGTATAGAATACACATCCTAAACGGTTGGGGATAGAAAAACGAAATTTGGTATGACGGTACATCATCACTAGTAAGTTACGAAAATATTACAAAATGTCTCCAAAGGCGCCATCTTGGATCCAAAATGGCGGATTTAAAAATTCATTTTCCACTCCATTTGAGCTAGAGATAAGAAATTTGGCATAAAGGTGCATTATCAAGAGTAGATTAAGGAATTTTTACAAAATGTTTAAAACGTCGCCACCTTGGATCCAAAATGGCCACCAGACCCATTGTTGTATATAATACACATCCTAAACAGCTGAAGATAGAAAAAACAAATTTTGTATGACAGTATATCATCACTAGTAAGTTACGAAAATATTACAAAATGTCTCCAAAGGCGCCATCTTGGATCCAAAATGGCGGACCCCAAAAATTCATTTTCTACGCCGTTTGAGCTAGAGATAAGAAAATTGGCATAATGGTGTATTATCAAGAGTATATTAAAGAAATTTTACAAAATGTTTAAAAAGTGGCCATCTTCGATCCAAAATGGACGACAAACCCTTTGTTGTATAGAATACACATCCTAAACGGCTGAATATAGAAAAACGAAATTTGGTATGACGGTACATCATCACTAATAGGTTACGAAAATATTACAAAATGTCTCCAAAGACGCCATCTTGGTTTCGAAATGGCGGACCCCAAAAATTCATTTTCTACGTCGGTTGAGCTACAGATACGAAATTTGGCATAAAGGTAGATTAAGAAAATTTCACAAAATGTTAAAAAAAGTCGCCATCTTGGATAAAAAATTGACGCCAAACCTATTGTTGTATAGAATACACATCCTAAACGGCTGAAGATAGAAAAACGAAATTTGGTCTGATGGTACATCCTGACAATTAAGTTTCGAAAATATTTTAAAATGTCTCCAAAGACGGCATCTTTTATTCAAAATGGCGGATTCCAAAAATTCTTTACATAGTCCCAGCCTACTACGAGCTATCCCATTCTCTTTTAATCGAAAAGAACGCTCTTTTTCCCGCTGACAGGCTTTAATGTGTTCCATAAGGATCTCCTTCAGTTCTGTTCTGGTTCCGATTTAATATTATCTGACTCTGTTTTCCGGTTCATTCTATCTATTCTCGATGAAATTTAAACAAGAATTCTGAGGTAGGGTCTTCAAAATGAAAGATGTGTTGCACCCTGCGTCGAGTCGTTGTCTTGTTGGAAGTCAAAATTATATTTCCTAAGCACAATTCCTCAGCACTTCCCTCGATGCTTTGCTGGCAAATGTGTTTAGATCCAAACGTACCCAGACCCACTGTACCTTCTATAAATACAAGTTCCAAAAGAAACTTTAGAACCTCACACCATTGCACTTACTCATACGTGATTGACTCTGCCTACTATGTTTTAAGGATCCCAATCTGTAAGAGATCTGTATTTTTTTATGGTAATTCAAATATGACCTCACTGACAAAAAAAAATGGAAAATTACAACAAACAATATTACATGTGAAATGACAACAATGAGGTATTCTCAACAAGCTGCACTGGATCGAAATAAGAAATATTGTTCTTGTAATACTTTTGATCTGTCGATCACAAACTTCCCTTCCCCTTCCTCCGTAGCCACATTCCTTTGTATCTTTGTGAAAAGTATCCGACAACTTTAAAACAACTTTTCCTCTTCAAGAATCTCAACTTTACTGACTATATAAACTTTCTTTTATGCCACAGGAGAATTGGACCAGAAAGTCAGAGAAAATCTCTTAGGGAAGTTGCTTTATTTTATCTTGTTCCTGCAAGTGACTCCTGAACACTTGAAAATATCCCAAAATTTTTGTTTTCTGTTGGTTTTGACTGAGACTTTTTATTGGTTTTCAAGCACCGGAAGATTGAAGTCAGGGAAAAAAACAACAGTAAAATAAGACATAGAAAACACTCAAACATACACACACACACACAAAGAGAGAGAGAAAGAGAGAGAGAGAGAGAAAGAGAGAGAGAGAATTATACCACATATACAAGTTGGAAGACTTTTCCTCCTCTTCCTTCTTGTATGGATTTTTAAGCTAATGTAACCTTTGAGAATACGTGGAGGTTTATTGCTAATGTGTTCTGGTGTTCTAGACAGTAGGAAACCGAGCAACCAATAGACGGAAACCATACTCACAACTGTTTTTCGTCGAGGTGTATGTGTAGGGGAGCAGGGGGGAAGGATCTAGTTACTACCAGAATAAGAATTTGAAGCCACTAAAGGATGTCATTCTTTTTTCCGCCATTTTTTTTCTGTTTTTTTTTTTTGTCGTTTTTTTTTTACCTTCACATGTTTCGTCTCTGACCTCTTTCCTGTACACAGCGATCTGCTTTTCTCATCTTGTGAGATTAGGTACAGGCTTTTCCTGGGCTTCTAAATCTCTTCCCCTAGAGGGTGTTAGTGTGCTTCCCGAACGTCCTGTAGTCTTTTATTGGGCCTTTTTTACCCGCTATTTTTCCAGGCCATCTTGAACCAACCTCTACGACCATCAAATGCGACCTTAGAAACACTGAGCTAGGGGAACTGTAAAGACTGTATTGTCAGCCATTCGGCTTTTTTTTTCTACCACGATTTCAAATAGGTTGATTTCTCTCTTTTGTTGTTGTTTCTCTTCTGAATTCAACCACTCAGAACTGCTGGATATTTTGCGATAAGTTGTTCGAATTTGTGTACAGAGAAGTTCATTGAGTTGATTAGATTTGATTCTTCCAACAATCAGATAGATTGATCTCTGAAGAACTCAGGCACTTTAACAAATATGTTACAGATTATGTATATTTTGGTGTGAACCAGGGTTTCCGCCAGCATTTTCAGCTTGTAGGGCTGTCCCTTCTTATATTTTCCTCAATGACGTCTCGGTCCTCCCAACGGCCTCTTTCCTTCGGGCTTACCCAATGGAAAATAGGTATAACCTTCGATTTTCCTCCATCAGAGCTGCATTATACGTTACTCTTAGCCGTAGTAACTTCATTATTATTATAACATGCGGTTTAAGGAGTCCTTCATTATATGGTCTCCTCTATTTTCCAGTCATCTCGTCCCGTTTCGTCCAATATAGCCTCCTCAAGATCTTACTTTCAGACGCACGTAATTTATGTTTCACCTGTCAGGTTATTCTTAAACTTCCTTAATCATAAAGTATTACTGACAAAATAACCGTTCTGTAAATATATTTTCAACTTCCTTGAAACGGTACCATGAACCACCGATCGACAGTGCTTTCACATGAGTTTTGTGAAGAATACTGTCAAAGCTGACCCACAATGAAATATTCGTGCTATTGCAAACAACCTTGGTATACATGATTCCACTGTTATTTGGTAAACTAAATAATGGGCACATGGGTACCATAAAGTTAACACCTATCAACAAACAAACAACGCTGTCTTGAAGTGTGAAACTATCTTAGTCCAGTGCCGGATCTAGGAAGGCCAAAGGGGGTAAGTGCCCCAGGGGGTACTTTTAGGGGCGGCAAACAGCTCAAGAAATAAAAGCTACTAAGAAAGGGAGTAAAATCGCATGTTATTCCATACAACCCACCTTCATCTTTAAAATTCAAAACTGCAATTCAAGTCAGATAGGCAGGTCTACTGCCTTACTGGAGTTAGTAATAGCGATGCCACGACAGACTCCAGAGAAGATAACAAAAGTACACCATGTGATACGAGACAATGTTGTGGCCGTCGCATCAGCTGGTCGTGTTGTTTGGTTAAAAAACGATGGAAAGGGTGGCAAAATTTAACTTTGCCCCCCCCCCCCAATAGGAAAATTTCTAGATGCGGCACTGTCTTAGTCTGAGAAATAAATAGGAAGGATATTCATCTTTTCACAACTACTAATATATTAAACATATGTTGTAAATTACTGTACGTTTTGTAGAAAATTTGTATTTAATTTATAATAACTATGTTTTAGCCTTAAAAGTATAATTTTACCGTTGGGGGATATGCTAGGGTAAAGGAATGAAAGGAACTCTGGTAATATGATAGGATATCATTCTGATCTTTGATAGAACTGAATCAGACATACGGAATACTTCATTGCTTCAAGATTTTCTCCCAGTAGCAATATCCTGATTTCAAAACATATCTCTCGTACAATCAATTTTAAATCCCAGAAATATCTAAGTTTGTGTACTTTAAGGCCTAGGTTATACCATATTATTTTTACTTCTTTCATTATTTAGTATACACTAATAAGCTGTAGGGCCTATAATAATTTATGGCTTAAGCCTATCACAAGTAAAAGGGGTTACTTTTTTCAGCGACTTGCATCGTTTTCAACATTGCTAATTCACACAGTTAAAAAACAGTTTAAAAAAATTGAGAAATAAGTTCTTATCTGTGCACCAAGAAAATAATTTTCTGAGAAATGAGATATTCACCATTCTCGTTTAATTGAAAATGAGAGTATACCGGTTTGGAAATGAGATAAACAATCTTATTTCCAAAGCAACATGTTCTCATTTTCAATTAAACGAGAATGGTGAATATCTCATTTCTAAGAAAATTGTTTTCTCGGTGCACAGATAAGAATTTTTTTAATCAATTTTATGAAACTGTCGTTTACTGAAGTCCTGAGCATAGTCACGTGAGCTGGGCTTATTCTAACCGCAAATAACTTTGCCAAACTCTTTTTCTGTTCTCTCAGTAATGGACTCAAATCGTTTTAAAAGAGCACGTGATTGGAATCTGAAAACTATTTGTGATGGATGACGCACTACCCTTGGTATTGAATTATAAATGAGTTTTCAATTAAATTAATAGCTGTTTTCGGTAAGCCTCTCAATGAATTGTAAATACAAATAATATATATATATATATATCATGCTTTCTGTTTTTGTTTTATGTAAAACTAAAAACAAATAATAAATACATATTATATTCGTATATATATATCCCCCACATTGAAATTAAAAACTGATGGAAGATCGAATTCGTGTTGTGCGTTTCATAAATGTATCAGCTCTGTTTATTTGAATATTTGTTTATTCTTTTTAATACATTTTTAAGTTCTACTTTCATGTTGAACTGCTCCTCCTCCTCCTCCTCTCTCTCTCTCTCTCTCTCTCTCTCTCTCTCTGTGTATATATATATATATATATATATATATATATATATATATATAATCAGTCTGTCTCTTCTTTATTAGGCTGATGAGACCAAAAATGTTCGATTGAAACGTGAAGAGTAATTTAATAATAAAGCTACAGTCACAACATATTGAAAATTGCTTGTACACACATTTATGTACTTGGTGTGCTCTGATGGGGGGGTTGGGGGGGCTGGGGAAACCATTTAATTTTTGTTTCCATCTGTAATATAATCCATCACATACACATATTTTCTGTGAATTTAATTAATTTATGGTATGAAGACTTACACACACACACATATATATATATATACATCCTAAAATATACGGGGTGTCCCTGAATTGATGGTACAAATTTCACTATCATTTACATGAAACACAAGAAATATATTCCTTTGTTTAAAGAGATTTCAAAGCATGCGTACTCTCGGAGCTACAGGCCTCTGTTTCTTCGACAAATGACGTCATATCCCGGCACATACTGACGTAAGCAGTGTCAGCTTAGTAGCTCGAAAGTCAATAGTACCAGATACATCTATTTAAGCAATGTTTTTTTATTGAAGGAGTTCTCATAGACATGTTTTCTAACGCAACGTAAAAATGCTATTGTCAAGGAATTAAATTGTTTAATACTGGCAAGTGTAGAAATACTCTTTAAGCTTCATTCTCCAATTATGTCACCCCTCGTTCATTTGTTCTTCTAGCTATGTGACCGGCTCTTCTACTGAATCGTTATAACATCACTACATTTGTTAGAGAGCGAATGCCTTTGCCTTCCTTTCCCTCCTACTTATTTATAACATGCATTTCTACATTGCTATTTGTATAACTCTTAGTCTTTGAGTCGTTTGCATATTTAGTACACACGTTTTACAGGCTCAGAGATAAGACACATGAGTTGTATACAGCTTCTTAAAATAATATTCAATATTGCAAAACGAGCTATGCCCTTTTACCCGTACCTCTATTTATTTCTCTAGTCATCTTAACACTTGGTGTTTCCAGCTACTCTAGATAAACGTATGTATTCATCACCTACGCTAATTTTCTTTCCTTTGGTCTTCATTTCTTTCTTTTTAGCATATTACTTGTGCATTACTTTTGTCTTGCTTAAGTTCATTTCAAGACAAATTTTCGTGCTCTCATTACTCAATTCTTGTAATCTGGTTCGTAGTTTTTTTTCACTGGAACAAAAGGGAATTATATCATTAGTGAATCTAAGATGATTAATTATCTTGAAGTATTTTCTAAACTACGCTATTATCTTAACTATTATTTTGTCTTACGAAGTGATAGTACATCTCTACTGCCGAAATAGAAGTGACTTTGGCGATGCACAAAATGAAGCTAGAATTTCACGGTGTTCTCGTCAGCGTAACTATATACCCTGTGAAAATGTACACTTTTTTTTTCATGTTAAATTTACTTATTAGACTGTGGATCACATAATTTGCAAAGATATCGAGAAAGCTGGAAGACACTTTTTCTTAGCATTTGGAATGAGCTTTCTTACAACACTTTTACATCAAAATTTCTTTGAGAAACAGTTGAGTTGTAGAGGTTTATTTTAAGAATTCAAACTACAGAACTTTTAGGCATGTTTAAATATATTTTTTTCACATAGCTTCATTGTGTCAAGATATGTTGATAAATCATAGATAATACTTTTTATAGTATTTACTGCGCTTGCTAGAAGCTATTTAATTATAGAAGTCCCAACAGATTATCACAATTAGTAAGGAAATTATTCTATTTATAATTTCGAGATACAGCTAAATGAATGCGAGTTACATTGCATTGACTGTATATTAATGATGTTATCAATGGGTATGCGATAGGTTAGCATTATCAATGTTCCTTTCGCTTCAAAATTCAGTCTTTAATGTTGGATAAGAATCAGATTACAGTGAGTAAGTCCAAGCCAAATATCTCATCAGGGATGATGTCTTAGTATGTAGTTGACGCTGTTGTTTTGAGTGCAGTGTTTCATTGCACATTGGAATCAGGAGAATTAAAATAATTTTACTATCGTATGTACGTACTAAATAATGAAAATAAATTACGTGAGTTTTGAAAATAAGGTTTTGAGAAACATGTACGGGACGAAACAAGACGAGATAACCAGAGAATGGAGGAGACTATGATGCACCCGCTATTATAAGAATAATCGAATCACGACGGCTAAGATGGTCAGGCCATGTAGCTCGAATGAGGAAAAACGAAGATTATATTCCATCATGGTTGCGAAGTCGGAGGGAAAGAGGCTGTTGGGAAGACTGAGACGTCATTTTGGTGATAATATTTGAAGGGATATTCGAAAGGTAGATGTTCACCATGAAAACAGGGTTGATGTTGCCCCGGATAGAATCCAATGACGAACGTTTCTTACTGTGGCGATGAACTTACGAGTTTCGTAAACCATCGTGTTAGTTAATGTACCTAAGAAATGTGTAGTAAGGGAAACTAAACCTAAGAAAAATAGCTTGCCGTTTTGCATAAACACTCAAAAATTGACCAAAAAAAACATGGTATATTCACTTGCAAATACTAAAATAAAGCATCAAAGAAGAGGACATGGAACTCAAGCATTGAGCAAGCATCATCTGGAAGTTTTTTTATTATTTTTTAAAATTCAATTTTGAAAGCAAAAATTTTCCTTTTTGAGTCTATTAAAGTATCCATTCTCTGCAAGCTCAAATGTTACTCCTGTTATCTTTATAAGAAGAGTACTTATGCGAAATGACTCTTAGTCCTGAGAGATAGGACTAACGTTTCAGAGAAATATACAGAAAATTCTGAATGATTTAATGCTTAAGAGGAGAATATATTAAATGTTCCTTTATGCATTTTTGTAAAGTATAAATTCTTTTTTCAGTTATGATTCAAAATCATGAAAGCTCATTTAGATGCTTGTCACTGAATGAAACATTATCCAGAAAAAGAGAAACATACACTCAAACGACTAAATATGTTCTTAGTACGAAAACACTCTGCGATAGGAAAGAAAATCTTGAATAAAACCGTGTTTACTCTAAACTGGAATAGAGCGGTTGTCGGTTGTTACCGTATACGCAGTGAATTAAACGCGTCAAATTCAATTATGTATATTAACCGTATTTGC
>JAGDQP010014512.1:0-14632 GCA_022664845.1 Lepisma saccharinum | reverse complement strand
ATGAAAACGGACAATGAAGAAAATTTTTAATGAAGGAAATGGTTAAGGAATAAAAGTTTATAAAATTGGTTAATTAACAATGAAGAAAATGTTAATGAAAAAGTTAATGAAGAAACGGCTACTGAAGAGAAGTGACAATGAATAAACTGGTTAATGAAGAAGAAAATTACTGAAGGAAACCGTCAATGGAGAAAATATTTAATGAAGGAGGTACGTATGTCCAATGATGAAAAATGAAAGGTTTACGTAGAACATTTCCTTTAAATCTGCCGTTAATATTTTACAATGCAAATGAGAGAAGCGTAAAAATACAGAAACAATGAGAGGAAAGAGTGAACCGTCTGTTTTACATTTCTTCATTAATTTTGCCTAACCGCTTAATGTTAAATTCTTAATACGACAGATAATTGAACGGGATTTCTCTTTTACAAAGTATTGGATGACAAAGCTAGAAATACAAAATGCTTCAACTTCACTTACAGTTGTATCGATTTCATACCCACCTATCTCCCGTGGATAAGGTAACAGAACATCCCAGAGAGGAGATGAATGCAACGAAGTAAAGTAGAAGTGATGAGATAGAATTAAAGAACAAAAGAAACCAGTTCTGAAGAGACCTATGTATTTTCAACATTATTTTTATAGGTTTGTTTTATACACCGTCGGTTACTTTGCCTACGATGTCCAACTTGTTCACAATGCATCTAGGCACTAACTTAGATGAGAAATGTAGTGTTTGTTATATTTTCTGTTATAAAAGGTAATCATAAAACCAGATGATGAATTTAGTATAAAAAATATTCTTACCTGTATTGATTCTAATCGTGTATTGTCGTTCTTCTCTTTTTACAGGTATGTACAATTGTGGGAATTTCTACGAGTTTCATGAGATGTGAGGCAATAAGAGAATCGCCTCTTGATCTGCTTTGTAAGTAATGCATAATTAACTATAGAATATTTTATTTTAAAGATGCTCAGTGCTGGCAATCTCACTTAAAGATAACATATTTATTTCTTCTTATTTCTTTCTTTCTCACTCAATTAGGCCTACTTACCTTATTTTTCTGTATGTTATCTCTTGTTTCTTCCTTTCTTTAATTCTTTCTTTCTCGTTCGTTCTTTTCTTTTTTCTTTCTTTCTTTCCTCTCATCCTTCTTTTCTTCATTTCTTTCTATGTATTTATTTCTCTCCTTTTTCCTTCCTTCTTCTCTTTTTCATTCCTTCCTTCCTTTATTTTATCTTTCTTTCCCTCTTTCTTCTTTTCCAACTTTTTATCATTCTTTCTCTTTCTTTATTTCTTTTCTCCTTTCTTTACGTTCTTCCTTTTCTTTTTTCTTTTTCTTTCTTTCCTCTCGTTCTTCCTTTCTTCTTTTCTCTTTCTTTCTTTCCTTCCTTCCTTCTTCTATTACTTTTTTCCTTAGCTTCATTCCTTCCTTCCTTTATTTTATCTTTCTTTCCCTCTTTCTCTTTCTCTGTCCTTCCTTCTTTATTTTCCTTCTTTTCTTACTTTCTTTCATTATGTTCGTCTTTCTTTACCTTCTTTCTTTTCTTTTTATTTCCTTCTTAAATTTTTTCTTTGTTTCATTACTTTTATAATTTCTTCCACCATTTCTTCATTTTTTCTTTTCCTTTCTCTTTATTCATTCTTTATATATCTCCTTTCTTCTTTCTATCTTTTTCTTATCTCTATCTTTTTCTTATCTCCTTCTTTTCTTCCTCTTTCGTTACTATCGTTTTTATCTTTCTATGTTTCCTTCTATTTTTTTGTTCTCTTCCCATAACTTCAACTGTGACGATTTGGTGCCCTGCTTAGTTTCCTGTTTAGTATATACAGCATACTTTTTAAATGAAGTGTTATAAAAGAGCAACCTTCGTTATATAGTATACACTTAGCGTCCATTAAAATGGTTCAGGAAGATACTCTAATTTTTGATCAAATCATTTATTAAATATACTCAGAGGTTAATCACTGATTCCGTATTTTATGACCGGAGAATTCCAACGTTTCACCACCTCTTTCTAAAGACGTTTTCACTCCTTACAATCCAAAATTTTGCAGAAAATATGAATAACTTTTTCTCAATATCTTGTTCACATAACTGACTCCTCTTCATGAACAATATCTCTGTTGTCATCGATGTCTAAAGTTAAATTTTAATGATGAGCGAATGTGCCTTAATTGATAGAGCGTTGGGCTTACATTTGCCAGGTGCCGGATTCGAATCCAGTGACCACCTATCCTGCCCTACGTTTTCTAATTTTCCTCAGCCACACCAGACTAATTAGGCCCTGACAGTTTTCCATTGCATATCCCTCTCCTCTATCTTATCGAGGCCAGAGCCAAAGATGTCTAAAAGCTCATAAATACTATACAATTCAATTGTTGAATAAGCTAAACCTTTAATGGACATCTTTCCTAATGATGACCACAACAATACAATGTGCACAGAATATGTAAACAGTATAATTTTATTACGCTCTCTTCTCGTCTATATTTCCCTATATGATACTGCCTCATATGGAATGGGGAGAATGGGAAACAACTAAGAACTGGTGTTCAGGAGACTGTGGTATTGGTAGTAGTAACGGATCTACCATATAGAGGGATTTGGAGTCACAAGGGTAAGCAGGAAAGTCTTGTTCACAATGGTATCCATACACAATCTTCCTCTCTCCTTTTTCCTCTTCAGTTGAAATCGTTATTGCACCAGTTGTGTTATCGGATTGGAAGACACGCCGCTCTACATCTGCCCCTGTTTGTCTGACCTTCCACAGAATGCACATCACGATCAAATACGACCTCTGGCCGGAATTTCGACCAAACAAGACGGGAATACTGAGTGATCAAAATCACTAAGAGAAAGGGAAACCAGTCAGCACAAACAGTATAAACGGGGAGGGAGAGTAGGAACACAAAGGAACCAGAAAAATAAATGACAAGGAAAACGACTACATGCATAGAGGAAGCGAGGTCATTTTGCCTCTTCAGTTATGTTGCACTCATGTGTAGGGTAAGCTTTATATTTGTGGAAGCTAAAATGCATGCATATCTTTGGGGAATTTCAAGCTATTCTAAACAAACTTTTGTAGACTTGTAACATTCAAAATGAATCAATTAAAATTTCAGTATTTATGTTTTTGAAAAGTTGTATAAATATTTTACGTATTTCGTAAAAATGCACAGAAATTTTGCAAGAAAATATCAAGGCTTGATTTGAAATTCAATATTTCACATAACTAACCTGAACAACAAAGATAGTTCTTGGCATTGAATCATTCAACATTAAAAAGAAATAAAAATGTTCATTTCATTTTGGAGTTTATTTTTTTAGCAAAACGGAAATATCCTCTACAAGACCCGAAAGTTTCGTCAAAATCGGTGTATGAATTACAATGTTATTTGCGCATAAACATAAACATGAAGTACAAAATTATTTGTGGATAAACATAAAAATGAATTACAAAGTTATTTGAGCATAAACTTAAAAATGAATTACAAAGTTATTTGTGGATAAATTTAAAAATGAATTACAAAGTTATTTGTTGATAAACATAAAAATGAATTACAAAGTTATTTGAGCATAAACTTAAAAATGAATTACAAAGTTATTTTCGGATAAACTATAAGAAAGAAAACATACATACACATCGAATAGGACACCTCCTATTTATTTGGTTGGTTTCAATAAATAGCTCTCATCAACATAGTTTCCTGAATCTAATAGCAAGTACTCATGTGTTCATAATTTATTAAGAAATTTAAAAGAAACGAAAATAGAACATTGACCAAACAGTGTTCTAGGACCAAATACAGGATATTCTGACAAGAGGAAATTACTAACGCAATTTGTTCTTTTCTTATTAAATCATGAACTAAGAGATATAAATTCTGTTGAAAGTGCTTTTAATACGTATTCTAGCAACAAATAAACTCTCTATGTACTCTTAAGTTTTGATTCTTGACCTTGAAATGCCCTGTTCTTAATTATTAATAGCTACTGTCATCAAACTGATCGTCGGTTTAGTTAATACGTGAGACAAATCTTAGAAGAGAAACATTATAATGTCGCTTAGCACGAATGCTGACACGGAACTTCCGGTTCACATGTGTAAGAATGCTTCTGTATCTCTTGGTCTAATCTGAGTCTCCTGTACACTCTTTCTCTTCTTTACATATCAGAGAGCGTTGTCTTAAAGGTAATAAATAATATCTTGTAAATAAGAAAAGAGAATAGAGTGTTTGAAGTAAAGAAGGAAGGGAGATTTTTTTTGCAACAAAACATAAGAGAAAAAAAAAGGTCAACAACATTAAAACGATAAGACCTTAAGTTGGCCTTCTTGCGTGCTAGGTACAGGTTGTCAGAGTGATTCAATGCCTTGATATTTATTTCTTTTATGCGTGTATGCGTAGCAGAAAAATAGGGAGGTGAGGAGGATGTAAAGAAGATAAAGAAGACTAGGCGTACAGCACTTAATTTACTTTCTTTTATTCCACTTTAAGATAATCTGAAAATCGTCCTTGTGGCCTTCAGTATCTTTAGTCTCAAATGTATCAAAGACAATTAAGAAAAAGATAATCTACGTGGAACACTGGTGAAATATACTTCCTTTAAAGTATGATTTTTCATGCAGCTTTATCTCTTCTGTGTATTTGATAAAATCAGGCAGTCTTACTTAGAAATAATTTGAAGAATTAGAAATCAAATATTTTACTGTTCTTTATTCACTTGTTAAATTGTTTACTTACATAATTTACATTGTTAAATTTATGTCCTTTGTTCATTTGTTTCATTACTTACTTATTTATTTAAGTTCTTGTTTTAATCTACTTACTTGTTTAATAAACAATAATAGCTTTCTCGAGCCTTTCTCAGCAGTTTATTTTCGCTGGTTAACGACATCTTAGAATGTAGAAGATCCCTAAAGTGTAGAAATTTCGCGAAATTTCCGCTAGGTGGTGTTAATTGTCTTCAGATCAGTATCTTTCCCTAGTAGAGAATGTTTCCCAATACAAGGGAATTCTCGACTGTGTGCTGACGTTCCAGTATAGACAATCGGATAATCTGTTTTGATTCGCGGCAACTCTGCTTAATCATTGCGGTATCCTGGTTGATAATCCCTGCCATAGTCCATGAGAACTCATCGGAATAATGTTCTTCACCTAGTGTATTGTCTTGGTAAAGTAATGAAACAAGAAAACGGGTAAAGGAATATTTTAGATTATTCTGGAAAATATCGCAATTCATTGTCTTTATTTATTTATTTATTTATTTATTGACAGTAATTACAGTAGTAAGTTTCCAAGCAACTTAATGTTTCATCATCAGCTAATTCTTGAATAGACAAAGCTTACAAATTAAGATGTAGATCTTTGTGTAATCAAAGTGCAACTAGTGATGAAACACAACGTTGCTTCTAAACTGTATTAGTGTATTTACAATGTATTAAACAATGAAAGAGTAAGGGATTATAATTTCTGAAAACACAATTCTGAAAACGAAATACCAAGAACTCAATTTTAATATTAATATTCTAGATATCATCTCAGTATTTGTTTAGTGAATCTGAAAATATAATAAAAACGCCACATCCAGGATGACTGGAATGAGTAAAATCTGAATTTCGGTACCTCTCCCAGGCAAATCCCATACCATTATTTTACTTACATAAAGTATGTTCTATTGGCTAGACGATGCTCATTTCGTTGTTATCTTTTCCTGAATATGTTTCCCGTTAGCAGGCACTATTCGAAGATTCCAACTTTTGGTTGTGGGGGAGGGGCAAGGAGAGTGCTTAGTTGAGAGTTCCGTGTTGGTAACACTCACTGCGATTTGCTATGTCCGTGAGATAGTTCCATTCCGTCCAGCCCTCTTTCCAGCTAGCCCAGGCGCAATGGGTATGCCACAACGTCCGTCGTTTTCATACTTCTGGGCTAGAAAAAGAACTGAGGCTTAAGCTAATCACATCTGAGGGATGGCATCTCTTGGCGAGCGCTCTTCCGGATGAGGAAGTAGCGGCTAGAACTAGTCTAGCATTCGAGTGGTAAAACTCAGGTGAAACACTGGAAAGTCTCTGTTAGAATTGTCATTAAAAGGACTTGTCCAATACCGATCGGAATTCCGCGAACGTAATAGTTACTGTAACACGAAGGATTGTTTTACGAACTCCTATTTCTTAATTTTTCTGTATTACTATTTTTACATCACTTCTAAATCCAAATAAAGAAGTGTTTTTTATTTCCTTTATAGAATTTTTGTTATCTTGGAAAATATGTTCATTATGCTTAATCTAAATTGTACATTTACTCTCCTTTATTGTAAATTTTTCACTGTCCCATTTAAAATGTTGTTAGTATTGTAACTTACTTATAATAATTCAGTCAAAAGGATTCTTGTGAAGCTGAATTCGAAAAAGTTTTGTTTTAAACAAATAAATAACCTGCAATGTTATGCAGCCAAAATTTCTTTGAAGATTTTGGGGCTGCATAACAATCAAGGGGTATTACAAAATACCATAGCAGTAATGGAATTGTCATTTCAAATATGTGCCGGGAAGCGAGATTTTTATTTCCAGTTCAGGATTTGTAATCTTCCGTTTCTATTGGTTAAAACTGTACGAAGTACGCTGCTCTAAATGCAAGTGTCATTATTATATCCTAACTTGCAACTATAAACTCGTTTCTTGAACACACATAATGTAAAATTATTAGCTATTTCAGGTGAAAACTTTCGTAAACTTTATTTTATATGTCCAGTCTAGTAACTGTTGACTTCGGCCCGTCACGTTTATCCGTCACGTTCTAGTTAAAAGACACCCCTGCCCCTGCCGGGATTCGAACCCGGGATCTTCGAGTATTTCAGGTGAATCAAGGGAATTATACAAACAATATTAGAATCTTGGATTTGAATTATATTCCAAGTAACCATCGCGTGTTTTTCTTTTGGATACCGGTACTCAAAGAATATCAGGCCAACTAACGGAAAATATCGATCAAGGTTGACCCAATATTGGACCGATATTGACCCGATATCCTGTGCAGCTAGGAGAAGTATAAATTCGTTCGTAGTTCATCTGTCAACTAATCGCATCACTTGCGTGTTTAAAGTTTAACCTGAACTAAAAATAAAAATTTATCTACCGGCCGGGAGCTTAATAGAAGAGGGAAGTAAGTACCGCTTTGTTAAAATTATAAATAAATAAAATCGAGCTCATCTTTAAACATATGTGCTACAAAGTATTCGTATTTTGTACAAAGATGCAACAAGCTCCATGTGTCTGCACACAATATGACTATTTTGAGTTACGTATTATGTCTCGTATATAAAAGATGAACTGATTTTTTTTTAATGTCAGTTACATCGTTTTCCAACTAGGCCACTCGATTGATGCTTTGGAAAGCTCGAACTTGTTTGTCATACTGTTCCGAAAAAAACAAACTAAATTTTCTTCTCTGGGCTGAACCGCCACCTTTGGAATTAATCCCATTAAGTCTGCAAGGTTGTGTATCTCAGAGGTATGAAAGGTAGCGTTCAGGGCTTTAGTTGAGATAGCATACTGGAATTCTCCTGCTAAAACCGAGGTAAATGTTGGAAAATCACGACTGGGAGCCGGAGTTCGAAATCCATGACCGGATAACGAGGTGTGCCATCATAGTGGTAGATTACCCTGAATTTCTTCAGCCATACCGAGCAGATGCGAGATAATACCTTAAGCTAAAATCATTAGTCACTTTATTTCTCTCATCCATTTTGCATAGACTGAGCGATGCAGAAAAAAGATTTGTTGAAGCCTAAGCTACAATAAACGTCACATAACTTCGGTAAAGTTATTTAAAATAATTAAAGAACATTTATTATAATATTTTTGTCACATTTAACCTTTCCCAATTGGATCACTATTTACAGCTATCAGTTATGATGTCTCAATCAAGTTTTTGACAGCACAAACAAAGATTTATTAACAATAATTTCGTCCTTATATTGTCATTTAAGAACTGCGAATACTTTGTTATTACAAAAAGTTTATAATTTTGTTACCAGGTAGCAGTATATGTCAGAAAAACACCAACGCCTCCTACCTTTGTTCTTGAGAACTTGCTGAACACAACTGAAAAAAAATACAAATAGAGAAAATTAAAATCTTTTATATATAAATTAATTTGAACCATTGTTTTAAATAAACTTAATTAAGGGCTATAGTTTAAAACGTATCCAGTTCTAAAAGGTTAGATTAAACACAAAATAAAGTGGTTGTACCAAGTCGAAAAGAGAAAAGATAAAGAATGACCAAAGGGAATATGATGTTCAGCAGTGGCCAGAAATATAAATAGCTATCGTTAAGTAATACTGCTCTTAAATTCTGTCCTATCTTTTCTCTGTTTAAGGTGACGATGGATCTCTTAGCTTTTTATATTCTCCATCATATCATATATGTATATAGCTGTGTGTGTGACTATTTTGGGTGTAAATTGAAGAAGTTTGGCAAGTCCGCGTTGTTGCTCCTGTCCAATATTGCAGTCGCAATGCAGTAGCCAGTACTAAAAGGGGCACAACGAAGCATGAGTTTACAGACTGCCGAAGAAAATTCTTTTACTGTTCCCTTTTCTCTTTCTCTTTCGCCCTGTGCGAAATTCTAATAAATCTACCCCCTTTAAAAAAAAAACTCTTTCGCTCTTTCTTTCTCTCTCTGTCTCTCTCCTTCCAAGCAAAAGGTTTCGAGATTAGTGACTAGCACGTAGGTATTTTTACCCCTTTTTTCTCTCTTTATTTCTTTCTTTTCCCCCCAAAATCACATATTTCTTTTCCGGAAATGGAATTGGACGAGGTGGAAGAAAACTTTCTACCACCCATTTCACAATCTTCAATACTATAGAAACAGTTTTTTTTTTTACAAGAGAATAATGTATGTTAAAAAGAAATTTCTTATTGACGATTTTCCTCCAAAAAAAATAAAAGTTTGTTGTTGTTTTGTTTCAGAAGACACCTCTCTCTCTCTCTCTCTCTTTCTTACACACACACACACAGACACACAAATATGTATGCATCTAACCAATCATTTCTTCTCTTTGTTTTGCATTATTATCTTCTAGTTCTATCTTTGTTTTATGAAAACATATATATATTTTTATTTTCTTCTGTTTCACGTCACGTACTGGGTGACGTGTTTCCTGTTAAAACGTGGGGGAGTATAGAAGTCGTAAGGAACAGCACAGGACCAGAGACACAATAGTGTGGGCTGCACACGAGCTTACAGGCATGCAGGGTGGGGCAGTGCAACTTCCAGGAGACCTGGGCCTAGATGGCTGGGGATCGGGTAAGTTCGGATGTTTTCGGCACCCGCTGTGGAGAACCCGGGCTGCTGGAAGAGAGGACGAACAAGAATCTATGTATGTGTATGTGTGTGTGGACGTATATGAAAGTGTGTGTGTGCTAGAGAGAGAGAGAGAGAGAATGCGGGTCCCCGACTGAGAAATGCAGTGTATCTGTCTAAGACACTTTGTTACCAATACTAGCAGTGACTGCACAACATTTATCTAAAATGTTTCCTTTTTAAAAAAAAAAAAAAAAAAGTCTGTAGGAAGAGAAGCTCGTTGATGGATTATTAACGCAGCACGCGGGGTCATATAAGCAGTTTCCTAAACAACATCCGGTTTAATAAGCATTAATTCCCCGCTTAAATATTCCTTTATTTTGTTTTCATGAAACAGAATGAATTATGAGTGTGTTATTTGTGTTTCTTCCGCATCATAGATTTTACCTTTATTTCCCATCTCTCCTAAGCAGTAATTACTACTTCATGGGTGTTCTGTCCAAAGGTTCCAGGGCAAGATGAACCAATAGTGGTTTTTCATTCCCTTCCGTCGCATGATGAAGTCTTAAGGAAAGGACCTACAGTTTCAATTGAGCTACGAATCTCTTGTATCGGCACCCGATATCGAATCCAGGACATAAGGTAACAAGCGTAAGCTTTCACCCACCGGAGACATCAGGATATAAAATATGTATTTTACAGAATATTGACATATTGTCAATATAAAATAAATATTATTTTTGTTTTGAAAATGTATTCATGATCAGTTAGAATGGATTAAGGTTTTAACAATGTTTGTTTTCCTGGAACACTATGAAGCAAATAGGTTGTTCTATAGACATAACCTAGGTCAAGACACTACTATACAAAGATGAAAAAAGAAAACGTGAATAAATGGTTATAATCACGAATTTCTGATTGGAACACTTTCAAGTCCTGATGGCGGCCATCTTGACCGCGACCCCTCAGTTTCACATGCCACATGTCAGAATTGTACCCACAATAAAGCACTGGTTATGTTTTCCGTTATGTTTCCCGGAAGAGTAATCAACTAGGGATGTCATCCCTCAGATATGACGGGTTTGAACCATATTGCTTGCCTGTTCAACTGCTACAACAATGTAAATTAAGTACAAAAATTATGATGTAATCAATTCTACCTGCTTACTATCATTATATTCTTCAAGGCCTTTCATCGTTTTTCCTATTTGAATGGGTGCGTGCAAATGTATTAATATTACGTTTACTGGCTGAGATAAATCAACCAGAAATAGGGAAGAGACGATTGTTTTGGTCCTTATTATTGTCCCATCCTGACTTTTCTTAAACTTTGATCTTTCAAACCAGAAAATGCCGGTGCGCTTGCGCAGGTACGTCATGCCTTAAGTAGGAGACAAGATCAGTCCACTAACAAGACAGAAATGTGAATTCAATACGTATTGAAATAGTTTATATACCTTTTCGTTGGCAAGAACGGCAAATAAAACAATAACTCTTCTCCTTTTTCGTCTAGGACAGTAATTCTCAACCTAAGTGTCGCGAATCAAAATAGCCAGCATGAGACATGGAGGCGGTTCTGGAAGCTACTAGCATAATCCATCGAAGAACTCTTGAGGACTCCACTTTTTGGAGACTATTACTTCACAAGCGTTTACTCTTTAGGGCGTCCCGAGGATTGTTCAGGATCTCAAAGATGCCGCAAAACAGGAAAGGTTGACAACCACTGGTCTATACTCTTGCGATTGATTGGAAATATCTCTTCACTTTTTCATGGAGTTACACACAAATATATCCTTCCTTCTATGCATACCGAACATCATTGTTGTTCCATAAGGAGAAATGATAAGCTACTTATTAAAAATGAGTGGTCATTTATGCGTCATCTAGAAGGTAACAAGGAACCTAGATTAGTAAAGTGATATAACTAAAATGTATAATATATTTTGAAACAATGGAGCTGAATAAACGACTGTCAAATTTGTTCAGACAAAAATAATTCGCAGAATGCAGAAATATTGTAATATAAGGGGAGCTAGGGTATAGACCCCTCCCCTAGAACTAAATGAAACTAGTATTTTCAGAAGCTTCAAATTTCCCTGATTCACATTAGAAAATGTTAAAACAGGAAAAAAGTGTTCCGAAGGGTCAAAATCCAATATGGCCGCCAGCCGCAACATACATTTTTAAAACCATACCTATGTTACTTGATGTTTTTAGAGAAAAAACTAACAACAATGGAATTATGAAACATGCCTTGTTCTATTTGGGAAATAACAAACAATTAGCGAATAATATTGTTATGCGTGTATTGGTCTACGTTTAGAAGAAAAAGAGGAAGAAATCTAAGAAATTTCAATTTTTTACGCTATTTTGCTTTTAATATTTACACATTTTACGATATAGCTTGCTTGAAACTCAAACTATCAATAACAAGTCGGAGATTAAATTTGTTGCCTGTTTCATAAGCTTTAAAATGATGTATATATCAATATGACTGAGCAATTACTGTGGTAGTTAATGAGGTACAAATGAGGCGTGCCACTTTATCTTCTATGTGTGCCCTATCCCCATTAGGCTGCTGTCAGCTGTCAACCATTATGGCGATTTGTCCTTAGTGTGTAGCGGCAAGTAAAATAGGCGATGAATTGGTAATGCATTTTGGCGACATTTTCATGTGATATATCACGTACCTACATAGCATACCAGCTTGCAACAAGGTTGAGTCACGTCAAAATTGTTATGTGGGTAGTGGAAAAAGGTAGAAAAAGGAAGGATGTAAACTATTTTCTGTGCTTAGCAAGAGCAAATAGAACCTCATAGAAGGTTAGTCATATTTCTATTAGTTGGAAATTAAATTTAGTGCGTAATTTTAGTTTTTTATATAACTTACCTTTGAAGATGTGGTATTTTCAATTGAATATTGTAATTTAAATTTATTATTTTCTGTCAGAGCGTAGTAATCGGTAATCATTTTAAAGAAAATTTGTCTTGATCTTGTAAAAATTTACGATGTCGAATGAATGCATTAAACTTAACAATTTACTTATTTATTGGAAATACAATTCAAGAAGAATGATTGGTTTTGATTTATTGTGTGATCTTAGTGGGAAATATCGTGAAAGAGAAACTGTAATAGTGAAAAGAGAATTACGAACGTTATTGATGTTAGTTTGAAATGAAACGATGGACTGCATGAAAAGTTGAAAGGAGAAAATACTATTCGGGTTCACAGCGCGTGCAGGCAGAGCTATTCAAGACGTACCAGTATCAAAGCTGATTATACATCAATACAAACCGATAATATATCTCATCTTTCAACATCAACTTGTTTAAGGACCTCAGAAAGAACGTGCGATATAAAAAGTAACGGCTTCATATGTGGAAAAGAATTCAGTGTTGGACCCACCCGAGCACAGGAAGTCTTTTCATATGATTATGGCTTTTGAAATAAGGGAAAATCTTATCAAGAAATTTGATTTACGAAATGATAAGTGGAGTTAAAGGGTAAGGGTCAGACTTCTTATTGTGAGTAATCTTGTTGTACCAGAAGTACAGTACCATGCTGCAGCCGACATCAGGCCCATGGCTTATGAATGAAGTATATATCCAGATTTCATTGATAGCAAGTCGGACGAGCAAAACCTCATTTTAAGTCTTTATGGATGGAGTAACGACGTAGAAGAATGCTTCTGAATCACAGAAAGTTAACAGGAAGTGCACTGTGAAAACCATGCTATAATATCAATTGAAACACCAAGATTATTCCTGATGCCTATGCAAACAAGTCTGTTAATAACCCTACACCGATTATATGGTTCAAAATATCTATTCAATCTATTATCGTTGTAGCAACCCATTGTCGGTTTGTCGCGACATATTTTACTCTCTCCCCTTTTCTTGTATATGACTTCTTTTTCTTTTTTTGTTCGTGTTTTTTGTCGGTGATACTTCGGCTCACTTCAAACTGTTTCATTTATCCAGATGTCAAAAAAGCCGAGCCATTCACGTTATCTCTCTCATTGTTGTATTGGCGGGATTTTATTCCTATTGTTTCCTCATATTATTACTTAATTATTATTTGCATATTTCATTGTTTTATTTTCTTCAACAATTTTTCTTTCGTTTTAAATCTTCATAAATAAATTTAAAGATCTGGTTATTGATTTATTTCGTTGAGAAATTTAGTTGGTTAAGCCGCACACACCTTCCGCTTTTTCTATCTGATTCAATCATCGTCTCTGATTGGCTGTTGCTGATCAGACAGAACTGTTATGGCCGTCGACTTGTAAAAACTACGCTGAAAACGGCTGCCCTCGATAATATCACATATGAAGTAAATAATTAAGCAACCAAGTATTAAAAGTTTGTATAAAATCATGAAATGTCGTGTGATGAAATGTATCAATATTTTGTCTCCGTCTTCTTCAACTTCAGCAAGATGGAAGCTGAGAATTAATTTTGCTGGCTGTCGTTTCACCGTCCATATTGGTTGAATTTAGAAGCGGACGACGTGTAGCATTTGTTGGTTTATCAGTGTGTGAGGTGATTTTGTGTTATATGTGATGTGCAGTGGTTCTTTCTCTCGTTTTTTAAATAATAAACAAATAAATAACACTACCTGTGACTGCAAGGCCCTTTCCTTCAGTGTGTGTGTCAAAGCGATTAGTGTACATTCAGTATGTCAGTGTTTTTTTTTTAGTGGAAACATGAGTGAAGTGGATATGTTCGCTTAATTTGGCAGACATCGGGGGTCGGTTTAAAATCAGGTATATATTGGTTAATGTCTTAAGTTTCTTATTCTCTCTCTGAAACCCAAGTCTGGTTCACGTATGTTTAGGTAGCGAAATTACAGCACGTAACATTGGTTCGAAAGTGTTCAATATTTTACCTTGCGCTATAGTTGATGCTACTTTTCAAATGCACGTTCTTTCCCACTCAGCATTTTGTTTGTTCATTTCGGAAACTGGTGTGGTTTAAATTGCATGTCCGTTTTTGTAAAATGTAAAACTTAAGGATTCGCATTGTTCTACTTCGATTACAAACAAATTTCAAAACTCCTTAGTTATGTTCCCAAACCGTAAGTCAGTCCGCTCATAGAAATTAGTTCTGTAAATGTATTCCTAACCTGACTGTCTTGACTGTATCAAATTGGAGGTTAGGTTGTGTTAAGTACAAAAATGAAAATTACTTACGAAATATTTGACAACTAATTTGGAATATTAAAGTTAAATTTCTGCCCAGTAGTTATACTTGTAATTAATCTTTTTCATAGAAAGAAATGTTATGCTTCGGTGATTGAGGAAATTTTGTTTAACTGGACTAA